>JAQQSY010001849.1:0-14079 GCA_028646535.1 Procyon lotor
GGTGGTAATCCCCAGCCTGCAGGCCAGGCCTCGGGCTTTCCCCCCTCACAGGGGTGGCCTTTGTCCCAACAAGCAGCAGGGCATCCTGCCCAGGGAGAAGCCCCTTAGTCCCCTCCTGTCTCCCCCACACCTGGTCCCAAGGAGGGAACAGGAGGGGCTGACTGCCCAGCACAGGGACGCCAGGAACAGGCACATACCCAGCATTCCAGCAGCAATACAGCCAAATCCCCCTCTGTCGCCACGGCAACACTTCCCCTATGGGGTAGGACAGTGGAGGAGCAGCGCGGGGCACCCATGGCCCCCTTCAGCCAGGCCTACCAGCCCACGCCAGAGGTCAGAGGGCTGATCCCAGGCCCCTCCTGCCCCTGAGGCCTGTGCCGAAACCTCACCGCTCCCTGGACACCCCTTCAGCCGCAGGCTGCTTCATCCCTGGCACACCCGTGGCTTCAGGCCTTGGCCGCCCCTACCCAGGCTCCCGCACAGCGAAGGGGCTGCAGCGTCCAACAGATGGAGCCTGCCCAGGCCGCCCTGCTGCACCCCTGGGACAGAAATGACCAAAGGGCCAGCTTTATAGGACAATCATGAGCGTGGAAAAGGATTGTGTGCCAAGGACTCGGCGTATAATAAATGGTCATAAATGCAATCTAGAAACAAGGTAGGGGATGGGGGAACCCGAGGGAGCAGCCCAAGCATCTCCCGACCCAAGCTCAGGTCACCCAGGGCCCAGAAAAGTCAGCAGAGAGGACTCCCCAGGGTGCCCCGCCCAGCCTCCAGGCGGTAGTGACAGCCGCCAGTGCGTCTTCCCCTGACCCCCCTCAGCAGCGCCCCCACTCTAGTGGGGACGCAGGATCTCAAAAGAAGGCACTCCCAGAAGGCCTCTCCCCCCGAGCTGGCCCCTCGGCTCACACCGACCCGGCCGCCAGCAGCAGTTTTCCTAATAGAAGCCAGGTGTGGGCCAGATGCCCTGGGCGGAAGTGGGGGGCAGGGCCACGAGGAGGGCAGCATTCCAGGCCCTGCTGCCCCCGCACCAGCACCATCGGCAGAACCCAGGCAGCGTCCCAGCAGCTGGGAGGGGGTAGGGGCCACCCACGCTCTTCCCAGGTCTCCTTGGCCCAGAAGCCCCATTCAGGGGGGCTCCCTCCTGAACCAGATCCTTCCCCCCTTCTTCTAGGAACTTGGAGCCCTTTGGACGGCAGCCACTCGGTCTGCACCTCGGCATCATCACTATTCCGCCCCCCGCCCCACGCTTGCTGGAGGAGGAGGTAAGGAAGGAAGAAAATGTTCAGGCCAGGGGAGCTGGCCCCACATGGTGCCCATCGGGGCAAGAATGGGGGTACAATGTGCAGTGCCCTGGGGCCCCGAGAAAGCTGGAGGTGGAGGGCCTCCGCTTCCCTCCTTCACCCTGGGACGCCCCCTTGCAGGCAGAGGCTTGGAGGTCAAACACGGAAAGCTCCGGGGGGGTGCACGGCTCATACCCACGCCATCCTGGGCCTCGGGGACAGCCACCACCGCCAGCCACAGGGCCAACCTCCCCGGGAAGCATGGCCACAGCGGGCTGGAATCGGGAGGGGGCTAAAACCGCGCCTGGAGGGCTTGGTTCCCCTGTCAGTACAGGACCTCCTTTTGATCTTCAGCCGGAAGATCGGAACCAAGGGGGCTGTCTTGGGCAAAAAGTCGCCGGGGCCTACGCGACGGGGATCCCGGTGTGTGCGTGTGCGCAGGCGCGCGCTAGAGGTGTGGGGGCAAGGCCCCGGACTTCCGGCTACTGCTGATCAGGTCTAGGCTGGTGAATGACCCTGGACCCGGGCAGGGAATAAGTCCTAGAGACAGGGTATCTGTGACGGACCCGGGTTTCGCTGGGGAGCTCTTCCCCTGATCTTTATCCTCCTCAGGAAAGAAGCCTCCTCATCTTCTAGGAAAATTTTTCAAAACCGTAAACCTGCATGTCTCACTTTCTGCTCAACACTCTCTAACGGGCTTCCCACAGCCCTGGTGACAGGCCCTCCACCACGTGCCTGGCCCTGGGCTGACGTCGAATAAATGAGTGATTCCCAGTGGCTCAGTGGCTGTAGAGCCCATCGCCCACTCAGCACTCAAAAGGCCCCAGGCACCCCAGGCACCATCACAGACACAAACCAAACACGCTTAGTGCCTGGGTCCCCCAGACCCAGGTACAGAATGAAGGTCCACCAGGCTTGGTGTGAGGCTGGAATGGTACGGGCTGTGGCAACTGTGTGTTTCTGGTTCCTCCAAGGCTGGCCTCTGCCAACTGTGCCAGGAAGAGTAGGGGAGCATGAGGGTCTCAAAGAAGGAGAGGAAGCTGGAATCTCAAATTAGCTTCCCAAAGCCACAGGGTGCCTCCACTGAAGGCCTGTGGATAGCCAGGCTGCACCCACCCTGTGATCTAAGCCAGGTCCTCCCCGGACCCAAAACATGCTTCCCAGAAAGAACTCCCGGTAGCAGGAGCCCACCCCACATGACCCCTACACACCCACCGGGCCTTGGCCAGGGGCACGGGGTGTGGCAGAATCTCTGCCAAGAGGCGGAGCCTGCCCCCACCTGTACCTGCTGGAGCCACTAGGGCCTTAACCCAGGCCCCTGCCCACACAACTCACCTGGGAGGCCTCTGGCTTTGTTCTGGGGTCGAAGATCCGCAGCTGCTTGTCCTGGAAAAGGAGAGAGGAGTAAACAGAGAGTGTACTTGGACAGGCAGGGTCCTTAGAGGCCAGCCTCTCTCCCCCACCCCTGGGCTCTGATGGCCCTCCCTCCTAGTACAGAGGGCTGGCATCGAGCACTAGGGGGGACCCCTCCCCAGCCTGACTCCTCCTTCTCACTGCAGCGGGCAGACCCCCTTTCCTGCCCCACTCACAGCAGAGAAGTTCACATTTCCTGAGCACCTACTATGTGCCAGGCCTGATACACGCATGACCTCTCCCCATCTTTCCAACCACCTTATGAAGTGGTGCTATCACAATAACCCCTTCACTGATAGAGACACCGAGGCCCAGAACCAAACTCTAGGCTACCAGCTGGTAAATGCCCGGGCCTGTGTTCAGCCCAGCCCAGAGGAGCACAAAAGATGATGTCATCTCTACACCTAAAGAACTTGGTGTCTGATCAGGATAGCGAGCTTACACATCCTAACCGTCACTCAGCACACAGCTACTGACTCAGAGTACCCAAAGCTGGAGACAAAATAGGTCAAGACATAGATAGACGATAGATATATCAAAATAAAATGCCTTTATTTTGAACCTTATTCAAATAAGGTTCTGAATAAAGAACCTTATTCCCATGGAATCATTGGTGTGTCTGTGGACAAATGTACACACATAAAGAACTGAGGGAGAAAGAGGGCAGAATTTATACCCACTGACGACTTACAGGCTTGGCCATGATAAATTGTTAAGTGCAACAAGGAAGGTGCAGAATAACGTGGATGGTGTGATTCTGCTTTAGCAAAAGTAAACAAAGATCTCTATTTGACCACATTCCTGCAGCTCTTGCAAGTTTGCTGAGCAAGGAGAAGGGTCTTGAACAGCACGGGCTGTGCGTTAGTGCTGGCGACGGGGAAGGTGGGGGGTGATCAGCTTTTCCTCTTTTCAATCTTCGTTCCACTTTGTTGCATTCAGCATGGATTCATGTTTTCAGATTTTGAAAAACAACAACCCAGCAATGAACAGTCGGGATTTGAAATGAAAATCACACACAATACCACTTACACCAGCACCAAAGAATGTGAAACACTTAGCTTATAAATCTAACAAAATGCGTACAAGATCTATGGGAAGCATACTACAAACCTCTGATGAAAAGAATCAAAGAACTAAATAGAGAAATTGTTCACGTCCATGGATAAGAATAATCAATAACATCAAGATGTCAGTTCTTCCCAAGTTGATCTACACAGTCAACGAAATCCCAATGAAAATTCCACCAAGTTATTTTGTGGTTATTGGCAAACCGATGCTAAAGTTTATATGAATATGCAGAAGATTCCTAACAGTCAACACGATACTGAAGGAGAAGACCGAGTTGAAGGACAGACGGGGCCCGACTTTATTCTAAAGCTCTGTTAACCCAGACAGTGTGGTACTTGGATGAAGACAAGAGATCGAAGGAAGAGAGCAGACAGCCAAGAAGCAGAGCCCTATAAACGCAAGTCGGGTGATCTTTGACAAAGGAGTGAAGGCAATACAGTCGAGAAAGGACAGTCTCTTCAACAAATGGTCCTGGAACAACTGCACGCCCACATGCAAAAAAAATGAATCCACACATAGACTACATCTCTTACAAAAGTCAACTCGAAAGGGATCGCAGACCTACATGTAAAATACAAACCTACAAAAGCTCTAGGAGATAATACAGGAGACAATCTGGGTGACCCCTGGATTTGGCAATGACTATTTATTTACTTTCAATTCACTCTCTTTCCTTTTTTCTTTTTTTTAAAGCTTTCATTTATTTCTTTGAAAGAGAGAAAGAAAGAGCACACGCAAGCTGGGGGGAGGGGCAGGAGGGGACGGAGAGGGAGGTGGAAAGATTCTCAAGCAGAGTCCACACTGAGCGGAGTAGAACCCGACACGGGGCTCCATCTTCCGACCCTGAGATCACGGCCTGAACCGAAGCCAAGAGTTGGATGCTTAACCAACTGAGCCACCCAGGTGTCCCTAGCAAGAACTTTTTAGATACAACATCAAAAGTATGCCTTATGAAAGAAAACAGGATTTCATTAAAAGCATAAACTTCTGGTCTACAGAGACACTGCTAAGACAATGAAAAGACAAGCCAAAGACTGGGAGAAAATATCTGCACAGCACGTATCTGAGAGAAGACTTGTATCCCACATGTACAAAGAACACTTAAAACTCAAAAATAAGAAAACAAGCCAATTTTAAAAGTGGGCAAGAGACCTGAATGAACACCCCATCAAAAAAGACACCCAAGAGGAAAAGTGAACACGTGAAATAAACTAAAGCAACACTGAATTACCAGGGCACTTCTATTAAAATGGCTAAAACCAGATGCTGGCAAGATTACGGAGAAACAGAAACTCTTACTTGCTGATGGGAATGCAAATGGGACAGCAACTTTAGAAGACAGCCTGGCAGCTTCTTACAAAGCCAAAAATACTCTTGGGGCGCCTGGGTGGCTCAGTTGGTTAAGCGTCTGCCTTAGGGCTCAGCTCATGATCTCAGGGTCCTGGGATCAAGTCCTGCGTGGAGCCCCACCTTGAGCCCCACGTTGAGCCCTGCCTCAGGTCCACGCTCAGTGGGGCATCTGTTTGCCCCTCTCCTTCTGCTCTTCCTCACCCCCCGCTCGTGTGAGCTCACATGTGTGAGCTCTCTTTCTCTCAAATAAATAAAATCTTAAAAAAAGAATTTATGCCTATATAAATGTTTATAACACTTTTAAAATTGCAAAGAAGTGGAAGCAGTCAACACATCCCTCAACAGCTGAACAAACTGTGGTACATTCACACAATGGAATATTACTCAGTGATAAAGAAAAAGAGTAAGAAGCCAAACCATAAAACTCCTAGAAGAAAACATTGGGGGAAGACTTCACAACGTTCGAGTTGGTAATGATTTCTTGGACAGGACACTAAAAGCACAGGGAACAAAAGCAAAAACAGACAAATGGGACTACATCAAACTTAACTTTTGTTCCTCAAAGGATGCAATCAGCAGAGTAAAGAGTCATCCGGAGGATGAGAGAAGGCGTCAGCAAATCATGGATCTGATAAAGGATTAACATCCAGAATAAGTGAAGATTCATATGGCCACAAAAAAGTTCAGTAACCCTATTTAAAAACTGGACAAAGGATTTGAACAGGTATTTCTCCAAAGATAGACAAACGAGCAACAAATAGACGAAAAGATGTTCATCACCACCAATCGTCGGAGGAATGCAAAGTAAAACCACGACGCGATTATCACCTCACACCCATCAGGATGGCCGCTGTCAAAACTCAGGAAACAACGAGTGTTGGCGAGGACATGGAAAAGTGGGAGCCTTCATGGTGCAGCCGCTGTGGAAAACAGTGTGGCAGTTCCTCAAAAAAGTAAAAATAGGATTCTCTTATGACCCGGCAATTCCACTTGTGAGGACCTCCCCCAGGGAAGTGAGAAGAGGGTCACGAAGAGCATGTTATTATTCACAGCACTCATAGTGGTGTTCTGTACGACAGCCGAGAGGCGGGGGCCACCCAAGTGTCCTCTGACAGAGGAGTGGGTAAACGCAGGGTGGGACGCATGTGCGGTGGAATATTACACAGCCGGGAAAAAGAGAACCTGTCACATGCTACGACCCAGATGAACCTGGAGGACATTTTGGTAAATGACTCAAGCCAGTCAGAAAAAGACGAAGAGTACACAAGTCCTCCCACGTGAGGTCTCTGCGCTGGTCCAAATCACAGGTATATGCTTACCGAGGGCAGGGGCGGGAGGTTGGCAAAGGGAAACTGTTGTTTAATGGGTATGGAGTTTCGATTAAGGAGATCTATTTCACAGCAACGTAAGTAAACTTCACTTTACTGAAAAAATGGTTAAGATGGCAAATTTTATGATGTGCTTTTTACCACCCTAAAGAAATAGCCGTCAGTCCACCAAAAGACAGGGAAGGCCCATAAATGCACATTACTAAGTGAAATTTGTCAATCCAGATCCAATCTGTATGTCGTATGATTCCGAATGATACGACATTAGGAAAAAGATCTCACGGAGACAGCAAAGAAGTCAGTGGTTGCCAGGGGTTCGGGAGAGGAAGGGAGGAAGGGACAAAGGTGTTAGGACCTGGGCACTTTTAGGGCGGAGAAGCTCTTCTGCACAGTGCTGTGATGTGGCTGTGTGATGTTGTGCACTTGTCGAAACCCCTACAATGCAACATCAAGAGTGAACCCTCTAGTAAACTCTGGCCTTTAGTTAATGTAGCAACATTGGTTTAACTGTAACAAATGCACCATACCAACCAACATGAGACCAGATGGGAGGAGGACGGTTATGGGAACTCTTGGTACTATCTGCTCAGTTCCTGCCTGGCTCCTGCCCAGGTGCTCGGGATGCAGGGCTAGCAAACAGTCCGTGCCCAGCACTGGACTCTGCAACCCACAAGTGGTCACGGGGAGCTGAGGGGAGAAACTCAGACCTGAGATGAACCTCCAAGGACAAGCAGAGCTTGCCCTGGGAAGGGAAAGGTATTCACAGGAAGTGGAAAAGGATGAATGAAGATGCGGAAACAGGAACTTGCTGACATGTGACATGAAGGGGAAGACAAGGCCAAGACTAGGTGGTGGGAATGGAGGGGGCGGTGGGTGAGTGCACAACTGGACGGAGGGGGGCCAGCCCAGAGGCCTCGAAAGCCCAGCCTCCTCTGGCAGACCAGTCCCAGGTCTTCCTGAAGCACCTGGAGGGATCCCAGGGCTCTTGGGTCACTCCTGGCAAAGTCCTCGCGGCTGCCGTTAACGGAGCACTCGCCCTGTGCCAGACGGGAAGTAGGCCCAGGCCAGGAACTAGCTAACTGTGCAGCAGCACAATCCACGCTACTCCACAGCTCTGGGCCCAGGAGGATGCGGTTTCGAGACAGAAAGAGGAGGACAGAGACACACACGCAGGACCAAAACAGGCAGAAAGAACAATGAAACACAGAGCGAGACGGAGAGAGAGGACAACTAGAGGTAGAGGACAGAGACAGGGCAGCAAGAGGCAGAGAACAGGGAGAGACAAAGGATCTTGAGAGATGATGGGCAAGACAGAATGGCTCCTTGGGGCGCCTGGCTGGCTCAGTTGTGGGGTGTGCGACTCTTGATCTCAGGGCTGTGAGTTTGAGCCCCAAATTGGGTGTAGAGAGTACTTGGAAATAAAATACTAAAAAAAAAAAGAGAGAGAGAGAAGATGCCTCCTGGCAGCAAGGGCCACTCCCAGCTAAGCGACAGAGCCACGTGGAGAGCCCGACGGCCTGGGTTTGGACGCCAACTCCGCTACCTACGGGCTCCGTGACCCAGACAAACACCTGAGCCCTAGGTAAGAAGGGGCTGACTGATGGCAGCACCTCTCACGGGTCAAAGTCCCAATTCTTTCCACCCTGGGTACTCCCCAAGGCAGCCGGGCCAGCAAATGCTGGAGCTCGCCACTGGATACACACCAGAGGTCACACTGGGCGCGGGAGGCTGGGCCGTGGCAGAGGGGGTGACGCTCGGGGGCTGCGGAGCCCAGCTAGGCTCACAGGCACCACCAGACCAGGTGGGCGGGGCGCGAGCGGGCGGGGCGCGAGCGGGGCTGGCCCGGCCATCCGTGAGGCCAGCGCGCCCCCTAGCGGCTGCCCGCGCTTTCCCTAAGCTGCAGGAGGTGGGAAGGGAGCCCGCAGGGGCTTCTGCGGGGCCTTGAGAGGGAATCAGGGGTCCTGGGAGGCAGAACCAGACAGCCAGGTGGGAAATGGTGTGGAGTGCGGAAGGCTCTGGGAGGAAGCGGAGTGTTTCCCACAGCCCACCCGACTCAGGCAGCCCTGGGCGTAAACCCCCAGCCAGTCTGCAACCACTGGCGAAGGAGGGCGGGCCCCTTCACTGGCTCCCTCAAGGTGCTCAGGGCAAACCCTAAGGGCCCCTCCTCCTGACCTTCAGTCACGGGGGTGGCGTCCCTTTCTGCACCATTCCCCAGAGGTTTTCGCATCTGACCAACCCATCCGGGACCCTGAGGATGCCCCTTTAGGGCAGAAGAGGGTGGCAGTGAACGCAGGACTGTGGTGCACCCCTGAGACAGTACCGGCAGGTCAGGGGAGTGGAGGTCATACCCTGCTGGAGGGGACGGTGCACCCAGACAACAGCACTGTAAGGTACCGTGTCCCCACAGGTAGAGCCCCTCGGTCCAGGAACAGCGGGGGTTGCGGGGGAGGGCTCCACTCCAGTGACCCACTCAGGAAATCTGCTTTTTTTCCTCCCTACAACTTTAGGTTTCCTGGGTCTAGAGCCACGAGGAGTTCCACTGGACTGAACTGTGGCCTCATCACACTTACTCTTCCTCCAGGGACACAGTAGGTAGGCAAGAAGCTGAGTCATCACGCCAACAGGAAGGGGCAGGACACAATGGGGCATCCTGGAACTGGGTAGCTCTTCAGCCCCCACCTCACCATCCAAACTGGATGGTGAATGGGGCTCCGATCCCTGGGGAGAAGGGACTGGACAGCTCCTGAAACCCTCTGCATGAAATCCCGAGACCTGACACCCTCTTCCCTGCACTCTAGGTCCTCCTCCGAGCTCCACCATACCCTCCCGGGAAGTCACACCCACCTCCTCCCTGCACACGCTGCCACCCGGCCACCAAGGCCTGGCACTTGCATTGCCCCCTCTCCTGAGGGCTGCAGTATTCCTCACCATCTCTCCATGTCCCCTCCTGTCCCACCCCCAGGGTGCCATCTGGCCACGCCCCCATGCCGTGATCCCACACACACCACGCCCACTGCTCTCACTTGGCCTTGTACTTGCCCTCAGCCCACCCCACCTCCTTTGGCCTGCGGCTGCCTGAGGCTCCTTCTACGGGCACTCCTCAACCAACTGCCATCTCACACAGCAGAAACCCCGGGGGCATATCCCTGCGTCCTAGCACACCTTTATGTAGCCGCGGCGAAGACAGCATCAACCATGCTGGCCTGTGAGCTCTGTGGGAGGAAGGTGCCTCTCTGACTGCTCCAAGGGCCGTGGCTCATGTCAAGCCTCTGGACACCTGACCCTCAGAGAGCCTGCCTGGGTCTGGGGTGGGAGCCATGGAACAGGATGTAAGACCCAAAGAAGCCACCTCCCCCGGGGCCACAGCCTGGACCGGCCTCAGGGGCTGCAGCTCTGAGGTGAAGGGCTGTGCAGGTCACCACCGCAGGCCAGCAGTGAGCAGTTGGCGGGACTCCCCTCACCAGGCAGTGGTCTGGCCTGGCGGCCCCAGCTCGCCCTGAGCCCTACAGCTGGCTTCCTTCCTCCCTCTCCAGGGCCACGGTCCAGGCGGGCTGGTCAGTGCAAGGGCCGCCAACGCCAGTCCCTGCTCGGACCATTCACCTAAGAGGAGACCACATCCAGCCCTCCTGTAAGGATCCTGCCCTCAACCACCTGGGGCTGCTCGGCCACTAGGGGGAACCACGGTGCCTTCCTGCCACCCCCCCATCACCGCTGCCCCGCTCCCACGGGGCTGCAGAGCTGATCCTCTCAGGTCCCCACCTGAGAGCTATAGGGCCAGAGATGGGCAGGCAGCCCAGGGACCGGCCTCAGCGACCAGGGCTTCTACCGGTGGGACTAGTACTCAGGTGACGAGTGGCAGGTTCAGAGGGCCAGACTGCTCAGCTACAGACACAAGGGTCTCCTCCCAAAGCCCAGCCTGGAAACCACAGCCTCCAGCAGGGCTGGCATTACTCCCCTGGAAGATAGTGGGCTAAAATCTATCAACCACCTTACTAACCTTCGTAGCCTAGAAGCCAGCAACATCCCTGGTAAAAATCTAGATCGAGGTGGGCAAGCAAAGGCCCAAAGGCCAAGTCAGCCAAATCCAACCCGAGGCCTGACTGAGCAAGTAGAGTTGAACGGCATCATGGACACGCCACGCACTGACATTCTGTCCGCGGCTGCTTCCTGGATACAAGGTGGTGCCGACAGATACAGTGTGGCCGGCAAAACCCAAGTACTTCCTATCTGGTCCTTTACGGAAGTTTGCCAGCTCCTGCTCTAGGCTGAGTCATGTTGAAACCAAAACCCAAAAATCAAAAAGCAAAACAAAACAAAACAAAAAACAATTTTAAAAAAAGATCTTATGGAGGGAGAGGGTGAGAGCAGGGGGAGCAGCAGAGGGAGATCGGGGCTCCATCCCAGGACCCTGGGATCATGACCTGAGCCCAAGGCAGACACCTAATGACTGAGCCACCCAGGCGCCCCAAGAACCAAAATCTGCATACAAATACATTCGGGTGTTACAACTTACAGAATGACTAAATTGGTAAGCCTATATGATAAAATATTTTGTATATTTGTTCAGTTACTGATGAACGGGACAACATATTTTTATGCGGAACAGAAAAGACAAGGCAGAGTGTACCCCGGAGAGCGTGATCTCCACACGTACAGAAAGACGTGCCTCAGAAAAGCTCGGAGAGAAAGATGTCAAAACGGAGACTGGTAATGTCCCTGGGCTGGGGGGTCACGTGTGATGGTTTTTTCTCTACTTTTCCACTGCTCTCTCACATTAGTGAAACAAGCACAAACGCCTGTACTTTGGTCACCATAAAGTAAGAATTTGCCGAGAGCATCTCCTTCTGTCCCTCTAGGTCTCCTTCTGTGCGTTTCTGTCTCTCTCACACACCAGCGAAGGGAGTGGAAATGCAGGGCAGGGAGGGCTTCTCCCTGGAGGGGGAGGTCCCAGCCCAGAACCCTGTCCCCTCCCGTCCCCTCAGTGAGGGCAGGCCCAACCTCACTGTCTCTGGGAAGCCATGCTCCCCTGTGTGGAGCCTGAGCAAGCGAACCCCACAGCCTACCAGCAGGGGCTCTTTGGGGGCTGGCAGCCCCATGCACCCCGGAGCATAGGCCAATGTCTGGAACCTACTGTCTGAGGAACCAAATGGGGAGAAGAGCTGATTAAAAAAATTAGGGGAGGGGCACCTGGGTGGCTCAGTGGGTTAAACCCTCTGCCTTCGGCTCCGGTCATGATCTCAGGGTCCTGGGATCGAGCCCCACATCGGGCTCTCTGCTCAGCGGGGAGCCTGCTTCCCCCTCTCTCTCTGCCTGCCTCTCTGCCTACTTGTGGTATCTATCTCTCTCTGTCAAATAAATAAAATCTTTAAAAAAAAAAAAATTAGGGGAGGGGGGTTGTGGCGCCTGGGTGGCTCAGTCAGTTGAGCATCCAACTTCTGATTTCAGCTCAAGTCATTATCTCAGGGTCCTGAGAGCGAGCCCTTTGTAGGGCTCCCAGCTCAGTGAGGAGTCTGCTTGACGTTCTCACTCTCCTTCTGCCCCTCCCTCTGCTTGTGCACACTCTCCCTCTCTAAAATTAATCAATCTTTAAAAAAACCAACAAACTGGGATATGAGGCTTCTGAGAAGGCAGAGAAGCTTGTAGCCAGGGTCCCCAAGTATGCAGACCCCACATTTCCCCCTCAGAGAGGCCCCTGATGCCCCCGAAAAGCCCTTGCAGACCCCCGTCCTCGCACCCTTCACGAGTGGCTCTACAGCGCACACCCCCAGAAGTCCCAAAGCTCACCCATTTCCCCAAATCCAACAGATCAGCATTGTTCACCCCTCAGCGGACTCTTCCTGGGGTCCCCAGCCACCTCCCTGGGGGACCCTGTCGCCCTGGGCCTCGGGGCATAGACTGCCAGCCCGTCTCGGCTTCCTTCCTGCCACAGGGTGGCTCCTTCCGTCTGCTGCACGGGTTCTGACCCTTTCTCTGGGTCACTCTACCCCCCTCCTCTCACCCGTCTCCCGCTCGGGGGTCACCCCTCTCCCCCGGCAGGTGCCCTGCACTGCAGATGCCACCTGTCCTTCCCCCCTCAGCTCAGACTGCCACCCAGAGCTCCAGTCCACAGACGTCCCAGGCCCCTCCAGCCCAGAGGCCTAGAAGCACCCTGTCTGGACAGCAGGCTTCCCCCCAAGCCTGCAGCCCTGGAAACAGCTTCATGACCCCCTCAAACCTCACCCCAGCCCAGCACCAGCCCCTGGCTCTCCCCTCCATGTCCCCCAAGTCCCTCTGCATTGTCCCTGGCTGAGCATGGTACCGTCTCCCCCAGGAAGTGGCCCACCCTCCCCTTTAGATAACACCCATCCGCGCAATGTTCTGTCCACACTGCAACCGGGGAGCTTCCAAAATACAGATCTGCTCACCTCACGCCACGACCCGCCCCTCTCTGGCTTTAAACGTCCCAGGGTCTCCTGCTGCTTCTCCTGACAACAGTCACCCTGTGCCTGTGTCTCTAGCCTCGCCCACCGCTCTCTGCACCCAGCCCCTTCTAGGCCTGCACCTGTCGCTACTCCACCCAGCTCTCCCCACTTAACCCCAGTAACTAACTCTCCCTTCCCTTCAGGGCCCCTGCCTAAGGCCAAGCCCCCTGGCCTCTCAATCAGCTCAGAGCTCCCCGTGTCCCTCTCTCAGGGCCTCTATCATGGCTCACACTGATCTTTGCATCTGTACGATGCCTTGGCCCATGTCGGCTACTCTCACCAGCAGGGGACCCAGTGGGCATAGGGCCTGGCATCCGTGAGGACCCAGAGGCCTGCTGACTGGATGTGGGGGCTGGCACCAAGCCGTGTGTATGGCTGCCGCTCAACACGACCCTCTGGAAAAGACAGTACTGTGGACAAAGCACACAGCAGCCCGACCAGGCAGGCTGAGGATAGAGGGGAGCCGAATACACACACCAGGTCTGGGGGTGGGGAGGAGGGCAGCTAGCATGAGGCCTAACTTGAGTCCCGATCTGATAGGGACCCCACACCCGAGTAGCGAGGCGTGTGGGGGCTTCCAGATGTAGGTGTGAAGCCGAAAGTGAGGGCAGCTGAGGTGGGGAAAGGGGATTCACAAATGACCCTGACCTGAGCACTTTTCTGCCTCACAAATACCTCGGAGCCCACCAGGTACAGCCCAGGACGTGCGCTCCCCAACATGATAACCCCGCACAAGGACACGTGCTCCCCAATGTGATACCCCCGCACAGAGCCGGCACGCCTCAGTCCCTACCGCAGGTGGTTCCCCAAGACTTACCTTGCACATTGTGCCCACCAGGGCTCCGTCCCGGCTCCAGGCAGCACCCTGCACCAGGTCCCCATGGGCCGCCAGCTCTGCAGAGAAGCAGTCAAGGTCAGAAGGGGGTCCAAGGTCACCCCACCCTGTCCCGGGCAATGGGGGCACCAGGACAGTGGGTGCAGGAGGGCCTAGCTCAGGGTGGTTCGGGGCAGAGGCAGCAGCTCCAAGAGTCTCTCTCGAGCAGTAGCAGCAAGGCCAGCATCTCTTTCCAGACCCACTGCACCGAGCCTGGGCTTCCTCCTTCAGCCCTGCCCGCATCGGGCCACACTTCTTCTCTAAAACCTTCTGAGCCTCCCTGTCCTCACTCGGCCCGGCTCTCA
>JAQQSY010001850.1:0-14079 GCA_028646535.1 Procyon lotor
AAAATGTGGTATATTCATACAATGGAATATTATTCAGCCGTAAAAGGAATGAAGTATTTGATACATGCCACAATGCAGATGAATTATAAAAACATCATGTTAAGTGCAAGAAGCCAGACACAAAAGGTCACATATTATATGACTCTTTATATACTATATCCAGAATAGGCAAATCCATAGAGAGCAAACATGTGTTAGCAGTTACCAGAAGATGGGATGAGAAAAAAGGAGTAGTGACTACTTCATGGGCGTAGGGGATTTTCTCCGGGGTGATGAAAAAGTTCTGAAACTAGAAAAAGGTGGTGATTGTACAACATTGTGAGTACCCCAAATGATACTGAACTATACACTCAAAATTGTTGTGTGTTTTGTGAATTTTACCTCAGTTTTTTAAAAACTTTATTATTAAACCTCTCTTTTCATTAAACCAAGTATTCAACAGAATGAGAACATTAAGACAGTCGAAGTTTAGCATCTCGTTCATATAATAAATCTACAACAGACATGTATAAAAATTGAAATATAATATGCAGCTAGGGTTTATAATCTTGGGGGGGACATTTTTTTAAATAAACTTTATTCAGTTCCCCCAACACAATATGTTTGGCATGTTATTCTAAAATCCCCAAATAATTATCATTAAAGGCAAAAGTACTTGTTTGTGAAAAACATAAAATTTTTCCAGGAGCATGTTGACATCACGAAGAATATTTGAGGTCTCACTTCTTGAGATGTCATTTACTGTAATTGACAGAGGATATTTAGTTCATTGCCCACATGATATACATGTTCTTACTCTTGTCACTAACATGTCTGGATCTGAGACATACTTAAATGAATTCCTGGAAGTTAGTATTAGAAGATAATCTTTGCAAGTGGAGAGAATGTGATATCAGAAAGGGTCTGGCAGTGGGCTGTGGGCTAAGAGCTAGGTGGGCTATATATTTTAATCAGCTCATTTATTCCATTTTCCAGGCCACCCATTATATAGACAACTATTTTACATCTTGAACCTGAAGAGGAACTTTCTCTGATTTAGAGATCCAAGTCTTACAACAAGACTGCTATTAAGTACAGTTTTGTCAATGTGAGTTGGCTACTCTCATGTTATCATAGCAACATAGCAATGAATCCAATTCAGGGAATTTGACACAACCTCAACTTCATAAAGGTCCTAGATGACTGACTATTTCCTATTAGTTACCTGCTTGGAGTACTATAATCAAGCACCATGTGTGGTCTTGTGGGCACCTAACCTCACTGCTGAAGTCTGTCCACACCAGCCCCCACTGCCCACATGCAGACATACAAATCACCTCTTGGCCACCTTCTGGGACCTACAAATGCACACCCCAATGACGAGATATACCCTTTGGAGGACGAGCCCAAGGAAGAAGCTTTGGAAGCCTGGGAGATGGGCTTTGGCACCATTCGGTAGGAAATTCCACTGTCCAGTAGCCTAAGCATGGTTGGGAGATGGAGAGAGTGAACAGAACCAGCTGTAGCTGGGCATGTGGCCCAGTCGAGCTTTCACTCGAAGGGACTGGCTGGAGAAGGTTGCAGACAGGTGCTTTCAAAAGGTGAAGACAGAAGCATAAGGTTGGTACTACCTCAGGCTAATATTCAGCATTCCCTGTAGAGTTTGAACAGTTCCATTAACAATAGGCTCAAGAATTATTTCACTTAAGATTAGCCTTATCAGTGAGTTACAAAGGAAGGAAGCTGATGTGGAAAGCCAAGTCACCAGCCTGTGCAGGGGGCAAAGGGTATGTCACATGAGGTTTCTGACCTCAGATGTTACTGAGCTTCTACTCCTATCCCTCCAAAGCCCAAAGCACTGTTCAACTATTTTCCCAGAAAGACCACATATCTAATGTGGGGGAGGCAAGGACATGGGAAGAGTCCCAGCCAAGGGGCTGTGGGTGAGTCTCCAAGGTTTCCATCTTGTTTTCCAGTCTTACCCACTTACGGGGCTCTTCCTCCTCTTCTCTGTCACCTCCTACACATAGCTAATGCCCCCAGGATAAAAGACTTCTGAGTTCACCAATTTATGCTCTTTATCCCTGTTCTCTCAAAGCAATTCCTCACTATCTTGGTAAATCTTTGATGCTATTAATAAGATGTTTTGTATATTTTATGGAGATAGTTTGGTTTATTTTACAAGAAAGTTGGGCCGAATTATAGTCAACTACCACTGGAGGCAGAAATCCCAAGATGGCTTGCACGTCTTTGGTTTTTGGCAAATCGTGTTTCTGCAAATGGACCCCAGGTAGAGCTTCAAATTTCCTTTGATCAGCTTTGAAAATGCATTATTGAACAAACATTTGTTTAACCAGCACTTACTGAGTGTCGCGCAACTTAAAGCACTGTCGTAATCCTCAGAGCAGATACAAAATTGAAAAAGATGCTAGCTGCACCGTCAGAATAAGGTACAACCAGACATATGTGTAAATAATAAAGGAGGGAAGGAGGAAGGTGAAGTACAGAAATGATCTGAGTCTGGAAGTAACAAGCCTTGAGATTACAAATTGGAACAGAAATGTCATGTTTTGTGAGGACTATAAATCAAAGGTCTCAAAATGGTAGGCCACAGACTGAATTCAGCCCACAAACGTGTTTGGTTTGGCCCACACAGTGTTTTAAAAATAGGAGATTTCCCATTTTAAAAAATCTGGATTTCCATCCTCTGAAAACTCAGAAGATCTGGCAACTGTCCTCATTGCCAACTGGCAGCCATCAACTGAAGCTAAGTAGAAGAAGCTTCCTTAGGGAGAGCTTAATTTCTTCAACTCGCCGCATTTCCCATCAGTCCTCCACTGCCGTCCTTCACCCTCCGCATGGTTCACTTTCTCCATCGAATGAAAAGCGCTGTATAAATGCAGCTTCCAGCCCTTTTCCTTGGAATCAGAGAGCAGTGGCCTTCACGTCCACACCCACTGCACACACAGACGCGCATTCACATACACGCCACCACCTTCTTTCAGTCATTTGTCTACTTTCTGTAGGTCTTTAAGTTGAGGACCTCTGTGTGTATTGATCCTGTCCCCATAGAGATGATGAAATAAAGTGGTGAAGACTCACCACTCCTGGGGCGCCTCAGTGGCTCAGTGGGTTAAAGCCTCTGCCTTCGCCTCGGGTCATGATCTCCGGGTCCTGGGATGGAGCCCTGCATTGGGCTCTCTGCTCAGCAGGGAGCCTGCTTCCCCCTCTCTCTCTGCCTGCCTCTCTGCCTACTTGTGATCTCTCTCTCTCTCTCTCTCTCTCTGCCAAATAAATAGATAAAATATTAAAAAAAAAAAGACTCACCACTCCTGGTTCTTCCAAAATGAGAAAAGCATCGGGCTCTAGTTTTCCTAGACTGTTAGGGAGAGAAAAGAAGAGAATAATAGAGCTTGCACTGAGGAATGATAAAAGAGAAACTGGACCCGGCAGACAGGAGTGGGGAGAGAGGAAGGCGCCAGGCAGCTCAGAGGGAGTTCCAGTAAGGGGTGCCTTTCAGGTGTGCCAGAGCTATGTTACGTTGACATCTTTGCCAACTGATCACACAGGCTTTGCCTGAGAAAAATCTCCCACTGCCTCTGTCACCTTGTGTGTACTTCCTATGGATAGACTTCAGCTTTTATCATTGGGGAACAACAAAAAAGATCTTCCTGGGTGGTAAGGATGGCCTTCTCTTTTTGGTAAGGGCTGAGCTAAGGGAGCTGTAGAGGTACGTTCACTGAGATTTCAAAGTATTTTTATGTGTTTTATGTTAAATATAGTTGACAGAATAAAACAGTATCCAGTTTGAAGTTAGACTAACCTGGCCTTGAACCCTGGCTCTGCTCCTCATCACTGGCTACTTTTTTTTTCCTACGTTTCATGGTAGCTGTAAGGATTAAACAAGATGATATATGGGGCACCTGGGTGGCTCAATCAGTTAAGCATCTGCCTTCAGCCCAGGTCATGATCTCAGAGTCCTAGGATCGACCCCCACATCAGGCTCCCTGCTCAGCGGGAAGCCTGCTTCTCCCTCTCCCACTCCCCCTGCTTCTGTTCCCTCTCTCGCTGTGTCTCTCCCAGTCAAATAAATAAATAATAAAAATAAATTTTAAAAAAAGTAAACCCACCGTTGTGATTCAGGAACTGCTTTACACATCCTATCAGTAAAGAAGTGACATTACTCATTATATAGTCCTTTTAGACTTCCTATATTGCATTTTGCCTAGCTTGCAGCTCATTGACATGAACAGTCATAGACGTGTCTTTACACCTGGTGCTAGTCCTGTGAATGTGCAAATTTTAAAAACCTTCTATTTCAAAAATATTGCCGCATTAGATCCTGAAGTGAAAAAGACCTTTAAAATGACTAAAAATAAAGTGACTGGGAAGGAGACAGCAATCTTAGGGACTTACTATTTTACAGCAAGCATGACTTCAGGACCATAATGTTGGAGATATCATAGAGTGAAGGATTAAAGTGAAATACAAGTGTATGATATCAAGGCCCTCCAAGATCTGCTTCTTATTAAATGTAGCCAAAGGAGAATCCACTCACATTCTCCTTCTCCTAAATGTAGTTTCTTTTACTAGACAAGAGATCACATAAATTCTAATGTATTTAATTTCCTTCTAAAGCATTTTTCAGTGCTAAATTCATTTTTTTTTTCCAAAAGCAAAGGACAAATGAAACACTTCAAAGAAAATACTTCAGGTAAAACATTGTTTCTTTTTCAATTCTACGTTCATGCTTATGTATTCTTCTTTACTCAAAATGTTTGAGCACCTACTTAATACACATAGAATTCTGAGGAATAAAGTAGAGGATTACAACATGCCTGGTTTCAAATAACTTATGGCTTATGAGACATAAGTAATAAATATTCGTAAAGAAAACCTTTATTTGTAACCCCAACTTTTTGCTCTAAGGAAAAACATCCTTAGTTTTCTGTCTCTTCCAGATAAAAACCTTTATTATTCACTTGGACTATAGTAACGTAATCTCAAATTATTCTTCCAGAAACCATATCTCCCTTGATTAAGAGATTTCCATCTACTAGTTCCCATACCATTATGCATTTTTCAAAAATCTGGCTTGATTATGCTTTCTTTTGTAAATAACCAAAAGCCAGAATTTTATCTCTATGTAAGTGAATCTCTATGTCTCTCCTCTGTGACTATGAAAGCTAGGAAAAATGGTCAGTGGTTTTTGAATTCCTTATATAACTCTAATTTGAATGTGAATTATATATCTTTCACAAAGGGTCAGTTTTACCATCTGGAGTGCAATAATATAACCCTTAACTTTAAGCAGTGATTCTGAGAGCTTAATTTGGGCTCCTTTTCTCTTTGCCATTTTTATAACTTTTGTCTGTAGCAAAAGAAAAACACATTATTCCATTGATTAAATTAAATGCCTCTCTTCCAGATATCTGTAAGTCTATTAGACTCCTAAACCACCATTTGTGGCTTTTAATTGACTTTTCCTAGACTTCATTTAACCCACATACACACAAGTCACTCTATTCTCCCCTTGAGTCATGCATTTAGGTCCTATTAACACTAATGGAATTTATATGCATGCACGCTGAGGGAGAATAAGTCCCTTAAACACCTTTTTAATGGAATAGTTTTTGTTTCTTTCCATTCCTCTTCACACTCTCAGTTTGGACTTTCTCTTACCAGAACATGCTTCCAAATAATGTAGTTCTGATTTCTTTCATTGATCATTCCTGGAAAAAAGCAGCATGACTAAATAATTACTACTGTATTAGATTTTCTGGTTTCACAGTGAAATTCACATGTTGCTTTCATTCCAGTCTCCTAGTTTCCAGCAAATATATTTAACCCACAGGCTTTTTTTTATCATCCTGAAGACTTGACTAGCCAGAAGTCAATTAAGATAATGAATATTTACCCAGGAGGCTAAAGATTTTTCCACCTTAACATGAAAATAAATAGGCATGTTTTTTATCCTCTTCCACCTTACATGTTTTTATTGGTTTATACTTTAGGGTTTTTTTAAAGTACCTATGACATAGGACTTCAGCAACATGTTCAAATTTAGAACAGTAAAGTAACAGGAAAATAAATTGTGCCACAGGAACCATAAATCTGCAGGAAGTAAAACTACACCTCCAATGCATATGCGAACAATTCTATTTTTGTTTAGCTTGTAGAAATGTATTATTCTTCATTGTTCTTAAAATGGATTTATGGATGGTCTTTACAAGCCAGCTTTGTTTTCCTTTCTCATTTGTGAAGTGAGGGACAGCATAAGACTATCACGACTTGGGGCACCTGGGTGGTTAAGCATCAGTTGTTAAGTGTCTGCCTTCGGCTCAGGTCATGATCCCAGAGTCCTGGAATCAAAATTAACTCCCTGCTCAGCAGGAAGCCTTCTTCTCCCTCGCCCACTCCCCCTGCTTCTTCTGTTCCCTCTCTCGCTGTATCTCTCTGTCAAATAAATAAATAAAAATCTTAAAAAAAAAAAAAAAAAGATAACAGGTACGTCTGTGTTAAAAAAAAAAAAAAGGTAGGGGCGCCTGGAGGGCTCAGTGGGTTAAAGCCTCTTCTGCCTTCAGCTCAGGTCATGATCTCAGGGTCCTGGGATGGAGCCCCGCATCGGGCTCTCTGCTTAGCAGGGAGCCTGCTTCCCTATCTCCCTCTGCCCGCCTCTCTGCCTACTTGTGATCTCTCTCTCTCTCTGTGTCAAATAAATAAATAAAATCCTTAAAAAAAAAAAAAAAAGGCTATCACGACTAAGTGCCTCACAGAGTGCCAGACATAGAACACTAATTTGAATCACAGAAAATTACTATTTTGGTAGATCAAAAACAGTTGATCAAGTGTTGAACAGTATCTGTTGAAAACATCTGTTAAAAATTGAATGAATGAATGAATGAATTCTCTTTCAAGTCTAGAGCTAAATATTTATTCTATTTTCAAAAATTAGAAATATACAGGAATTAGTCTAAGTAGCAAAAGTGTACATAAACAGCAGACGTTCCTCAAACATTCAATGGACTAAAACTAAAACTGACTAGTCTGTTTTATTTTCTTTTACTTTTTGGTAAACACTGGAGTACAATAAACCCAGTGTTGATTATATGCCACTCTGAAGTAAGCTTAAACTTTACATTATAAAGAGATGATACTCTGATATACTTGAGCATTTGGAAAATCAAATTTATGTAGACATTCTGATAGTGCGTGTGGAAAGGACTGAGGATAAACATGAAGAACTGGATCAGTAAAAAGTTCATAAAAAACATTTTGCAAGAAAGGAACCAAAATTATAGTATATTTCTTAACTGTTTAATGAATAATATTCAGATATCACAATAATATAATGCTGTTGATTTATCCCAGAATATTGTCTAAAAACATAAATGTCAATACCAGCAGGAACAGCTCAAAATATTGAAGGAGATTATGTCTGGGGACTGGGCACAAGGGGTATAAAAGGGTGAGGGAAGAATTGCTGCTTTTAACTGTGAATTTTGGAATTACAGGATAACCCCTTGATGGCACACCCCACCATCACGTAAATTCCAGTGTAACTGAATGAATTGGTGATTGCTCCCTGTGGTCTGTACTACACTCACCCTAATTATTTTGTTGACAGTGCTACAGCTCCACATTCTATCATATTCTATCTAAAGTTGAATTTTTCTGGACTCAATTGAGAGTGTTGTGTGAAATTTTATACCATTTACATAAATTATAACATTTGCATTTTAACTATGTACATGTATTAATTTGGGGTTTTTTATTTTTTTATTTATTTTTTTTTAAGATTTTATTTATTTATTTGACAGAGAGAGAACATGAGACAGGAGAAGGTCAGAGGGAAAAGCAGGCTCCCCACAGAGCTGGGAGCCCGATATGGGACTCGATCCTGGGACTCCGGGATCATGACCTAAGTTGAAGTCAGTCGCTTAACCAACTGAGCCACCCAGGCGCCCTAATTTGGGTTTTTTTAAAGATTTTATTTATTTATTTATTTGATAGAGAAAGAGAGAGATCACATGTAGGCGGAGAGGCAGGCAGAGAGAAAGGGGGAAGCAGGCTCCCTGCTGAGCAGAGAGCCCGATGCGGGGTTCGATTCCAGGACCCCGAGATCATGACCTGAGCCGAAGGCAGAGGCTTTAACCCACTGAGCCACCCAGGTGCCCCTATTAATTTGTTAAGAATAAAAATTAACTTAGAAAAGCTTAAATTTTATATTGAGCCTATTCAAGTTTTATGCTTTTAAAAATTCAACTCCAGTTTGGAAGGTGAGCAGTTACAGTGAGAAAAGAGAATTCAACCCCCTCCTTGGTGACTTTAACATGACTTCCCCATCTAACTGTCCTTCTCTGATTCCTCACTGTTTCCAACCACCTTCCTTTCACAACTGACTGGAAGGATTGGTTGGGGCATTTTAGGTGGCATGGCCGGAATGAATACAATAAGAATAAAGCACTCAGTTTCCTAAGTTTTCCTGCTGTAAATCTCAGGGCAACCTCATTATTGTGACATTAAATTTTGCATTAATGCAATAAAATGACTTTCATCATATTGTAATGGTACAAAAAGTGTGAGAAGGTAATAGAATTCATGAAAACTATGACTATATTCTCTGGCTTTCAAGGTTGGAAAATTTTAACTCTACAATAATGTATCTACATATTTTATATTAATGTATTCTCCATTATGTATAATTTATTATGGAAATAAGGCTTTGTTAGAATAATTAATCAAATCAAATAATTTGGGGTACATTCTGAAGCTGTCTGGAGTCCTTGCATACAAAAATGAGCTTACGCATAAAGTATGGTACTTAGTACTTAATCAGAAAAGCTTTTAAGTTCAGTCTTCCAGTTAAAGAAGGAACATAATTAAACAATGACTTTTAATATTAGCCTTTTGATGATCAGCTTTTGTTCTCTCTTCTATCTTCACTCCCTTCTCTCACATTCCTCATGGAAGGACTCAATACTCATACCACAAATCTCCCCTCAAGAATCTTTTGTTACAGCTTCTTTGACCTCCATCATGTACCTGAAGGGACAATTTAGCATGTCTCCATGGCACATGGTAATGACTGGACACATACTGTTTTACTCTCAGCCTTTACAGCCTCAGTGAAAACTGTGGCTGGTTTGGTCCTATCTTCCATCTCTCTTGCTTTTTTTTTATTTTAAAGATTTTATTTACTTATTTGAGAGAGAGAATGAGAGAGACAGAGAGAGCATGAGAAGAGGGAGGGTCAGAGGGAGAAGAAGACTCCCCACCAATCAGGGAGTGTGATGCAGGACTCCATCCCAGAACTCCAGGATCATGACCTGAGCTGAAGACAATGGGTTAACCAACTGAGCCACCCAGGTGCCCTAACACTTGTTTTAATAACTGCTCACCTCCAAACCACTTCACATTTTCTGAGATCTTTGACTGCTAGATCAATCTTCTACATACTGATATCTTTTCCAGTAGAGAAATTTAATTTATGTGAATTTAATTATACATGACTGTGGAGCAGTAAAAAGATAAACTAATTTAAACCTGCATTTCCATGGCCATTCCTTTCAATTTAAAAGCCATGGCAGCTCAAGTTGGAGTGGAATCTGCTATTTCCTAGGACATACTCTGTTCCTGATACTTTCTCAAACTATGAGCATCTCATCTTACTGGGCATGAGTCTTTTATTAAGCCAACTGTTACGCATGGTTCTTAATGAAGAACCATTGATCTTTTCTAAAGATGGGGGGAAAACTGAAAATTAGTTTAAAGAGAGAGGAAAATTGGAATTGGAATCATCCTGGTTTGCTCTGGACTTTTCTGGTTATAGCACTCAAAGTCCCACATCCTGGGAAGCCTCCAGGCCCAGGCAAACTGGAATGGTTTATCATCCCACTAGTAGAGTCCTGGCACCAGAAAGAGCAGAGGTTCTTGGAAGAGTGTGAGACTGAGTGTGAGCACATTCCAACCCAGGCTCCAACTCTCCTCCTCCACATCACTCTGTCCAAATTCTCCTCCTGCCTTTCTCAGTGTTTTTGCTTAGGGTAAGTGAGAGAAAGAAAGTAAGCCTTAGCTGAGTCTTGACTTAAGCCAAAGGACTATAAAGCTGGTTTACTAATATTTTATGAAAACTTTTTTAAAAAGGGATTTCTATAACTTTTCCCTGTGTACTTCTCAGACTCTTACACCATGAGGAGGAAAAGGAAATGAACCACAGATAGCAAAGGGGTCTATCCTCAGCCACAAATAATTATGGGGAAGATCTAGGGTTTCCTGTTCTTGGCCTGGCCCACTGAGCCATTTTGTCTTGGTAAGTTATTTACCTTGGTAAGTTACTTCACCCTCAGTTTGGTTTTGTTTGTTTTTTAATCTTTAGCCTTTTTAAAAAGAGACCATCTATTTTTTTTTTCTTTTTTAAGATTTTATTTATTTGTCAGGAGAGAGAGTGCAAGCAGGGGGAGCAACAGACAGAGCAGGCAGAGGGAGAAGCAGGCTTCCCACCAAGCAAGGAGCCTGGTGTGGGACTTGATTCCAGGACCCTGGGATCATGACCTGAGCTAAAGGCAGTGGCTTAATCGACCGAGCCACCCAGGTGTCCCAAGACCATTTATTTCTGGCTAACTAACTGAATGAAGGTGAGGGTCAAATAAAGAAAATGTAATCATTCGTGTGAAAAATCCTTACTCAGACCTCTTTTCTCCAACCTTCCAGGCCCCTCACCCTGCCAGCTCATTTTGGCCTAGTCCTTTGATTATTTTCTCTATTCCAAACATTAAAGTTGCCTATCTGAGATTCCTTAGAGGGTTTTTTTTTTTCTTCTCATTGTGAATGTTAAAAGAAACCAGGGATATGAAAAGAAGGGAAACCCTTGGCTAATGGGAGAAGATAAATAGATCTCAGTGTCCTTCTAGTTTGTACAATGGGCTTCCTTCTTCATTTGTCTGGTCCAGAAGGGGTTATCTAATGATGGGAACATCACATCAGATGGGACATCATGGCAAAAAATAGATGAAAGAACTATCTGAGGAAGCAGATTTTGGAGAATTTTCTAAAATGGCACTGACATCCATCACTAATTCCAGCTCCTAGTTAACATCCTGAAGTAATAGAAAGGTTCAGAGCTGGGCCCAACTGACAGATCCTAGTAGTCAAATTGAGGATACCAGGAGATTTTTGTTCTATTTCTAACAAGTTTATATATTAGCCTTAGATTTTCTAAAACTATGGCCATTTTCAGGGACAAGTATAGCCCAAATCAGAAGAACAAAAATAGAACATATTCCAAAATTAGAAATATGTATCTGAAATTTTCAGTTGAAAAGTTAAGCTGTGGGGCGCCTGG
The DNA here is from genome assembly GCA_028646535.1 of Procyon lotor. Classification (NCBI taxonomy): domain Eukaryota; kingdom Metazoa; phylum Chordata; class Mammalia; order Carnivora; family Procyonidae; genus Procyon; species Procyon lotor. The sequence goes on from JAQQSY010001850.1 coordinate 11,324, forward strand.
GTGGCTCAGTGGGTTAACGCCTCTGCCTTTGGCTCAGGTCATGATCTCAGGGTTCTGGGATCGAGCCCCGCATCGGGCTCTCTGCTCAGCACGGAGCCTGCTTCCCACCCCCCCCACCTGCCTTCTGCCTACTTGTGATCTCTCTCTCTGTGTCAAATAAATAAATAAAATATTAAAAAAAAAAAAGAAAAGGTAAGCTGCAATCAGGTTGGGAATATTAGTTTATCATACTGATGTCCGCAAGCATTAATTAATTAGTGAGAGAGCAACTGAGATTGGGTCTATTCAAATGACTCTAATCACCTTTGTACAGTGTGCTAGCTATTTTTCCTTTACTCTTTACAAATGCATTCTGTAAGAGGAAGCATTGCCAGGATACCAGAGAGAACTGGAGGAGGGAAAAATTGAGGGATATATTCCACATCCCTACCCAGGTCCCTCCTCCTCCCAGCCAGGCTCTACTTTGACCATGACTGGCATTACTCTGTGTAAGGCCGTACCTCCTGTCGAGTGGTCCTGGCACCATGTCTAGAGCACCCACCAGCTTCTAGTAAAACCACTTTGGCCACTTGCCCCTCAGGTCTCAGGGTACAGCAGCTTCCCATTGATGCTAGTCTCTGGGTAGTCACCATTCCTTGTTGGTTTTTTTGACTATGTTGTATTAGTTTGCTAGAGCTGCCATCATGAACTACCACAGACTGAATGGCTTAAACAACAGAAACTTATTTTCTCATAGTTCTGGAAGCTGTCCAAGATCAAGATCCAGCAGGGTTTGGTTTCTGGCAAGGGCTCTCCCCTTGGGCTGCAGAGGGCCACCATCTTCCTGTGTGCTCACATGACCTCTTCTTTGTGCTGGGGCAGGAGCAGGAGAGATGAAAGAGCTCTCTGGCCTTTCTCAAAAGGACACTAACTCTATAGGATCAGGGCCCCACCCTTATGATGTCATTTAATCTTAACTGCCTCCTTATAGGTTCTATCACCAAATATGGTTACACTAGAGAGTAGAGCTTCAATATGTATACTTTGCAGGGAGAGGGATGGGGTTGGGACACAAACACTCTATGTACAATACATGCCCATCCTTCTGTAAATAGTCTCTGTTAAACTGTTTGTAATGAACCCCTTTAAGTATATTATCTTCTTTCTGCCGGGACATTGACTAATACGTGTACGAATGATAAAACAGTGAATTGAGGCAACCTCTGGATTTTACAGGTTAAAAAAATGAAAAAGAAAGTGAAATGAAATGTGACAAAGTGAAAAAGGAAGTGAAAGAAATTGAAAGTGAAAGAAAGCGGGGCTCCTGGGTGGCTCAGTTATTGAGCGTCTGCCTTTGGCTCAGGTCATGATCCCAGGGTCCTGGGATCGAGCCCTGCATCGGGCTCCCTGCTCAGCAGGAGGCCTGCTTCTCCCACTACCATTCCCTCTGCTTGTGTTCCCTCTCTCGCTGTGTTTCTCTCTGTCAAATAAATAAAATCTTAAAAAAAAAAAAAAAGAAAGTGAAAGAAAATGAAAACTTTATCTATGTTTTCATATAATTAAAGTATCTTCCTTTTCTTTTCCATGTAGACAACACAAGAATCAATTCCTTTCAAGACAGTTGCTTCATTTTCTCTAGGTTTTTTATACAGACTCCTAAAAATATCTTAATTATAATGTCAAATTTTTAACTATCCTCTGAAAGATTATTTGCACCTGTCGAGGCCATTTTGAAAGACCATTTTGGTATAATGCCAAAAGAAAATCTACATAAAAACTTTTTAGCTAAAATATATATATGAAAGCAACTAGCTCTCTTGTTTCCAAAACACATCAAAAAAGGTGGATATAGGGGCGCCTGGGTGGCTCAGTGGGTTAAAGTCTCTGCCTTCAGCTCAGGTCATGGTCCCAGGGTCCTGGGATCGAGCCCCGCATCGGGCTCTCTGCTCAGCATGGAGCCTGCTTCCCCCTCTCTCTCTGCCTGCCTCTCTGCCTACTTATGATCTCTCTCCTCTCTGTCAAATAAATAAATAAATAAATTCTTTTTTTAAAAAGTGAACATAAATTCAGGGATATTGACCAAAGAAACCAAATGAGGGGTACCTGGGTGGTTCAGTCAGGTAAGCATCCGACATGATTTCAGCTTAGGTCAGGATCTTGGGGTTGTGAGATAGCCCAGAACTGGGCTTCGCTTTGGGCATAGGATCTGCTCAGGATTCTCTCTCTCTCTCCCTGTGTTTCTCCCCTTCTTCTGTACATGCTCCCCCTGGAAGGAAGGAAGGAAGGAAGGAAGGAAGGAAGGAAGGAAGGAAGGAAGGAAGGAAGGAAAAGGAAAGAGAAAGGGAAGGAAAGAAAAAGGAAAAAGGAAAAAGGAAAAAGGAAAAAGGAAAAAGGAAAGGAAAGGGGGAAGGGAAAAAGAAAGAAGGAAAGAGAGAGAGAGAGAAAGAAAGAAAGAGAGAGAGAGAGAGAGAGAAAGAAAGAAAGAAGAAAGAAAGAAAACAAATGAAAACTCTAAAACCATCGGCAGACCTAGGTTTGAACTCCAGCTCCACTGTTTCCTAACTTAGGAGTTCCAGATGAGCCACAAAGCCTTCGTTTCCCTATGGGTAAAATCAGGACCTGTTATCTACCTCCAAATACTGTCTGGGTTTAAATGATGTAGTCTGTGTATAACAATTAATGCACTGCTAGGCCTGCAGTGAGTTCTCACTAAGTGACAGCCATCATATAAACATCTTATAAAAGATAAGCCTTGTCTTTCTCTTGAGTACTCTTAG
>JAQQSY010001851.1:0-14078 GCA_028646535.1 Procyon lotor
TTAAAGCTGTTGGCAGACTTACTATTGGTTCACGAACTATTCATTAGCACTTCACCTAAATCCTGAGTTCTCTTGAAACTGAAAGACTCTTACTCAGCCCATTTATTTTCAAGTAATTCTGAAGGAGAATATTATTAGATGATTTTTAAGGTTGAATACGAGAGTTTAGAGGGCTACCAGCAACTGCTCTTTAGCTCAGAGTCATTCTTTATACCTTCAAGAATAACACAATTTGGCTCAACTTCACCTTCATTTTCGGTGAGAAATAATTAGTTATCTCACATATGCAAGAAAAAATTGTATTAAAAACTCAATTACTTTGCCCAATTGAGATGACTTCCCTAGATGTAATGGCTCATTACCATAAAAAAGTATACTCCAATCAGCTTCTCAGGTATTATGAGAAAATATATTTATTTCATTAATAAGGAGATGAATTTGAAACCTTATGATGGCCACTTAGATTAGCACTGCATTTCTCCTGATATCAATATAAATTTATAGTTCATTGATTTTTCCACAAGAAATTATACATGCAGCTTGCTGAGGAATCGTACTTTTTTTTTCTTTTTTTTGCATTAGAACAAGTTACAAGTTTATACTAGATTATTTCTCAGGTTAAGTAACCAGGGCTAAATTTTAATGATCCTATGTTTATATTCCATAAATTTTTATATTCATACTGAATTAGTCCACACAAAAAAGCTCTGTATGTTCAAGGGTCTTATATATTTATGCTATTATTTTCTCAGTATTTTCCTGATCTCATGTGATAGCAATATTTCATTCTGTCCTTTCCCTAATGAGTTTGACAATGAGACTTATGCTAATGACACCTGTTCTTAAATAATTATTGCAATAAACAGTGGTCTTGTCTTCCTGCTCAGCAAACACACCGCTGCATCTGTGAAATCGCACTTGTTGCCATGACAACAGAGGTGGCCAACAAGAAGAGACAGAGCTTTTGTGTAACATCAAGTAGAAACAGCATGTAATTTCTTAAAGTTGTTATTCATATTAGATTTTGTGATCCATTTCAAAAAAGAGAGAAATGTGTAACTTTTCCAATTTTCTTCTCTTATAGGTTAATGGCTCTAGGAAACTATCTCCATACAAGATAAAATAATTCAAGTCAAATTCAATCTTTGCAAGCTTAATTGGCATATGTCACATACAGCGCATTTAAAACAGAACTGATACAACACCTGATGTCAGTGTTAATAAAAACAGACCACTCCAAATTACCCTCTGGTAAGCAGGACCTAGTTCCACACAGTTTGTTAAAATTTATGGGGTGGTAAGGAAAGGATTTGAAGTAGATGTGTTTTTCTATCTGTCAGCATACATATTGCCTTCAAAATTAGAGCGCAGCATGGCTGCCAGTGTGTGTAGGGAGAACTGAAAAGATTGATGTGGGGCGTTCACTAGGCACACTGACAAGGGCCCTTTACTGTACAGATGACACAAGCTTTTCCCACAGGTGTTTTTTCCCCACTCTGCCTCCTGGATCCCCAAGGATTCTGGAGCCTCTGATAGGAAAATAGATGCATCAAGGCCAGAGTCTACATAAAAATGACAACCGGCTCTCTGTAGGATTGTGGGCTAAAAAAAATAAGTTAGAGGTGTGTCACAGAACCCTGGCAAAGAGGCAGATGATAGGCGAGAGGAGACAAGGTGCAGAAATCAAAGGAAAGAGCATTATGGATTGCAAGAAGAAGCAGAAATTTCTGACACCCTTGAAGGCAATTCCCTAGAGAGTAAACAGAACACTGTGTGTCAAACTGACTAGGGTAATTTGGAAAGATGTGGGTGAAGGAAACTGCATCAGTTACACAATTCAGGGCCTTACCAGAATACAAGTCATTCTGCACACACACTAACAATCCCAAAGTCCCAAAGCCAAAGCTGTGAGAGTTATTATCACAGGCAAGCATTTGCTTTCTTTGCCCTGAGAATAGTAACAAGTCAGTTAGCGTCTAGACACTATTGGCTGCTTTTGCAAAGCTGTTGGTCCTCTGTAGCTAACTAACTTTATCTCTCTGTGGGCATCCCAGGTTTTTTTTTATGCTGAACATTTACAAATAAATTGCACCGTAGGTCTCATTCTGAGCCCAAACAAGCAAAATAGAATGAATAATCATGAAGCTGTAAGGCGTCTCCTGGGAGTGTATCCAGCCTAGTGGAGAAAAGCCTGCCCAGGCACAAAGCCCCTTGATCATGGGAAAGGAAGTAGATTCCAAAGACGGCTTAGAGTGTGTCACTTGAACTGACCTCCAAGCCCACGGGGACTGCTGTCTATACTATGAAACTCCCACTTTGCACTGTGGTGAGCTCCGAGGATTGAGAGGTAAGCGAGATGAGGATGGTCAGTGAACAGTTGATACTAAAAGTCTAGCACAGAAACTAGGCACTACCCAGCAGGCTACTACAGGTGAAATCAGTGTGTGAGGAGCTGCGGGGCACTCTAAGAACATTTCATAGGAAGATCTAACCTAGGGAAGTCAAAGAGAGCTTTTCTGCAGAAGAAACAATTAAATTATGATTTAACCAGGCAGGGCCAGGAGCAAAGATTTGAGAGATAAAGTCATGCAAAGCCCCTAAGGATCCGTTTGATGGACTCAACTCAAGTAGGGCCAAAGTGGAAATCAGTGGACACTGTATTACATGCCTCTTATACCTTATTTTAAGGATATGGGGCCATATCCTGAGAGTAGTGGGAAGCCATGGAAAAGTTTTCAGCAGAGAAGATAAAGAGGCAGAGATCACCAACTAAAATTGAAACAACCATTTTTGGTAAACCTTGCAAAATATCACTGCATAGGCAAAGTGACTTGGATATCTCTCCAACAGATAAAAACAGAAAAGAAGGAGAAAAGCTGCCTCTTTCCTGCTTTGTGATACAGGCAGTGCATACAGCCTTGGCTCCTGGTGTACTCAGTACCTCACAACACGGGAGTGTGGGGTGCACTGGGAGGTACTGACGACGAGGAGCACAAGGACTAGGCAGATTCCACCAAGTGTCTGGTTGAGCTGCCAGCTTTCTAGCCTCATCTCCTTCCCCTGCTATGTCTCAGCCCCAATATAACCCCAAATCTCTTCCACGTAGCATTTGGAAATACTGTACCTTTGCTAGAAATTGGGGAGCAACATGGAAGCAATGCATAAGACACTGAACATCCCTTTTCTTAAAAGTCCTCTAGCACCCTCCCCTCACCCCTATGCCCCCCCCCCCCAAAAAAAAACAGGCTTCAGCCTCCTGCCCACTAGAATACAAACTTCCCTAGGGCAGAAATTTTTATCTATCTAATTTTACCTATTTTTTAATCTCTTTTATCTAATCAGCCTCCTGTGCACTAGAATATAAACTCCCCTAGGGCAGATTTTTACAGACTCTCCAATACCTAGGACAGTGCCTGCCCATGTTAGGCACTCAATAAATACTTGTCAATTAAAGCAATGAGCCTCCAAAGTCTTCTCACATCTCCCAGCTTGTTTTCTGGATTCCCTTCCAGAACCTCCACTTTCTCACTTCATTGTGCAAAATAATTTACATCTCACTGCCTCCTCCTTTCCACAGCTGCTTTACCCAGAGATTCATTAATATGTTCTGACAAAGGCCCTCATGCCTCCCCCACCACCAGGAGCTTGCAGAGCCTGGGATTTCAAGCTTCCCCTCCTTTTGAGTCTCTGTAAATAGTCCCTGTGGGATTCAAGTAACCTGCTTTCTATCCAACTACTCAGAGTTGTAGAAGAAACATTTCTCTTTAGCTAGAATAATCTGTATGGAATTATACTTTTTAATTTCATTTACATGAAACAATAGTAATGAAAATCTCCAATCTGCTTTCTTGAAAGTTCATAAAAAAAATATTTCACTTTTGCATTTAAGTTCTTAAAAAAATATATTGCCTATCCCTATTTTATATAATAGTATGACTTAGTGATAAGACATTATCCGAGAGGCTCCTTTTCTCATTTACATTTCTTTCAAGTTTTTTCTCCTTTTTTCCTCTGAATATATACGCTCATTGTAGAAAACTATATATATATACATACATATACAAACACACACATATATATACACAAAAATATTAAATCATAATCATTTCATCAAATTCCTCCTTTATACATTTTTCTATCCACAGTTAAAATGATCCTATATATACAATACAGTATGCTGATGCCTTCCATACTAGGAGTGTACTAACTAAAAAAATTTATACTATATTAAATGAAGTACCAAGATTATGGTACAAATAATGTGTTACAGAGTACACAGATTTAAGAAATCTTAATTTAAGAATTTAAGAAATAAATTTATTTATTAATAAATTTATAAATTATAAATTGAGAGAGAAACCTGAGCTGTAGAAGTGGTTCTCCAAAGGACAGTATGGTAGCCATCTGAAAAAGAAATTTATACTAAAGAGAAAATAAGAGGATATGAGGGAAGGGATGTTGGAGACATGGTTTGGATTGTTCTAGGAAGAAGGTCAAGGTATGATGATGAGCAGCCAGCTATAGATGTATCAGCAATCTCACCTCAGGAATAGGAAAAGACTGAATTTGGAAAAGATTCTATTTGATCTTCCCACAACATTGTCAAGTTATAGCTCTATTTCTATATGTAAATACATCCCTGATTTTGTCATGTTTCAAGGCATAACTCTTTTCCTGCCTAAAGAAGTTATACGTTGGAATTTATTTTACAGAAGATTAGCATAATCAGACTAAGTCTCTTTTCAGGTAATGGGACTGATGAAGTGAATCTGTCTATTTTGGCAAGTATAACTCTTTACTGCCAAAGAGCACCCCTCAATGCTGTAATTAGTAATTAAAAGTAGTGCAATAACTTTTAGATACATCATGCAAATCATGAAGAGCATATGTAAAGTTCTTCTATACCACAATTTATTTTTTTAAAGATTTTATTTATTTATTTGACAGAAAGATAGCACAAATAAGCAGAGTGGCAGACAGAGGGAGAGAGAGAAGCAGGCTCTCTGCTAAGCAGGAAGCCCTATGCGGGGCTTGATCCCAGGACCCTGGAATCATGACCTGACCAAAGGCAGCCGCTTAACCAACTGAGCCACTCAGGTGCCCCACTGTACCACAATTTAACTTTAGTATCATATATAATAGATATAATTACATATATAGTATATAGTATATATATAGTGTATAGTACATATACAGTGTATAGCTATGTATATGTAGTGTATGTATAATATAATTTTGTCATTTTTCTTGAAATTTCACATAAAAAATTTGATTTATGACTGTAATTAAGCAAAAAAGTAAAAATGGGTGCTGGAAAAGATTAAATTTATTCTTATTTTGAATTTATTACAAAACCTCAACCTTATCACTTTTGTTTTAATTACATCCAGACCATACTCAGCAATAAAAGTAAAAACAGAAGGGGTGGGAGAGGGTACTGCAGTCTGGAGTTTATGTACTCTTTAATTTTTAGTATTCGTCTATTACACGAGACCCACTTAGCTCATAGATTATTTATTTATGCTTTTGGGCATAGGGATAAGGTTTAAGAAAATCTACACTTAAATTGCTTATTTAATTAATCATTATTATTTATAAATTTATAAATAATTTAAATTTAAATTTATAAATCAATGATTTATATTAAATTAATGATTCATATTAATAAATTAATAAATTATAAATAAATGATTTATAATTCAATAATTTATATTCTAATTCATATTATAAATTTATAATTTATATTGATTTATATATAATTCATATATAAATTATTATATGTTAAATAATATATAAATATATAATACTTATAATATATAATATTAATATATTAATATTATATAGTATAATGTTACTAGTAATTACTATTAATACTATAATTTTATATAATATATAATATTAATATATAATATATAAATTGTTATATATAATTTATATTTATATAAATGAAATTATATATTTATATATTTATATAAATAAATTTATATGTAACTATATTAATTAATTATATATTAATCATATATAATTTATATAATTATATTACTTATATAATTATATGATTATAATTTATATTATAGATTGATAATTTATATTAATTTATAAATTAATGATTTATATCAATGAATTAATAAATTATTAATTTATTTATGACTAATTAATAAATTATTAATTTATTTGATTTAATATTTTATTGCTAAATAATACTAAATAATACTACTAATACTAAATACTAAATAAATAATAATTTAATTATTAATTTATTTAGGATTTATTTATGATTAATAAATTATAAATAAATAATTTATAAATTAATAATTTATATTAAATTAATAATTTAAATTTATAATATGAATTTATGATCTATATGTAACTTATAAGTTTGTTTTTTTTTTTTAAAGATTTTATTTATTTGACAGAGAGAAACACAGCGAGAGAGGGAACACAAGCAGAGTAAATGGTAATAGGAGAAGCAGGCTTCCTGCGGAGCAGAGAGCCCAATGCAGGGCTCGATCCCAGGCCCCTGGGATCTGACCTGGGCTGAAGGCAGCCGCTTAACAACTGAGCCACCCAGGCGCCCCGTAACTTATAAGTTTTATATAACACATATATAACTTATAAGTTACATATAAATTATAAATTTATAAATAATTATAAAATAATCAATTGTTTAATTAAATTTCCTCAGATTTATTTTTTTTAATTGTCTCAGGAAGGATTTACTATATTCCTATCCCATTTAGCATTAACCAAAGTCCTTTAGTTTTAGACAATATTGTTTTACAAATTATATATATTAGGATAAACTCCAGAGAGCTGGCAGGAAAGCAAAACCACTTTATAGACTATCATCCATTCCTTTTTTTCAATTTGTAAATGCAATATAAATCTTAACTACTCTTTCCACATATGGAAATTAAGTTCCCAAATATGAAAGCTTACCTTATTCAAAGTCACAAACTATGCTAACAAAAGCTTTTCCTTGCCCCTTTGAATCTGCTATTCTGAATAGCACAGCCAAATGACTTTTCATTAGTTATCCTGATGCTAATATTCAGTTAAGATGTGTGAACTACAGTTAACTAGTAGCACATGAAATGCTGTCACTCTTGTTTAAAAAAAAACAAAGGAACAAAAAACTTTCCCAGTTGGCTATCCCCCTGGCCACTGGTCCCCCCTTTGTTCACAAGTAATGATGATCCTGCATTATATTTAGAACCAAATAAAATAAGACTGTTAAGTGAGGTGTATTTATTTTAAATAGGTGACCTGGCTAACTTTTCTTCATTCTTTAATTTTAACAACAAAACAGAACTTAATTGTGCCCTGAGAGTTCTGACTTAGAGGGGCCTCAATAAACATTGCGGAGCCCCTTATTCTCTATTTCATTACTTCCAATAAAGGAGGTATAGGTCTCCTTCAACACATAAAGCAAATCCATTAATATTAACTCTGCTGGGCTTAAAAAATGTCTCTAAACTATTAATGAATTCTTTGGAGGGATCTAACAAAGGATTTATGAGCAACCACTACATTTCATAAATAGTGCCAAGGCGTTCATTGGCTGCAGCCTAACTTAATCTTCACAACCACCTTAACCCTCCTGGCTTCCTCTGGAAGCTAACTCTCCAGATTCTCTTGCCAGGGCTGCCATAAATGTGTGTGTGCTATTTGTATCAGTAAATTTAAATTTCCAAGGGAAACTAGTCAAATTTTCTACCTCTTCCTCACTTCTATGTCCAATAGTTAGGGTACTATATGATATGCACTTTTAACATAACTGTTATCATGGAACCATTCAATATATCCTTCTAATTTTAAGAACACACATATGCCTGGTTCACGGAACCATTCAATATATCCTTCTAATTTTAAGAATATACATATGCCTGGGGTGCCTGGGTGGCTCAGTGGGTTAAAGCCTCTGCCTTCGGCTCAGTTCATGATCTCAGTGTCCTGCGATCAAGCCCTGCATCAGGCTCTCTGGTCAGCAGGGAGCCTGCTTCCCCCACTCTCTCTGCCTGCCTCTCTGCCTACTTGTGATCTCTCTCTCTCTGTCAAATAAATAAATGAAATCTTTAAAAAAAAAAATACACATATGCCTGGTCCACATTTGCCCATATTTTGGAGAAATGGTGTGATCAATGCTAATAAGTCTTCTAAGTTTTGAGAGGAAGTCTTCCTCTTAGAAAACACATAAAGTATGGACATACACAAGCAGCCCTAGAAAGTACTAGATGCACTACTAATAGGATAAGATAAAAGAATTAAGAAAAGAAACTCATCATACTGTTCATTTTCCCAAAATAACTTGTTCCTTGAGAAAAGTTCATGTTTCATTTACACACCATTGGAATTTTATCAAACCTCAAAAAAAAAAGACAGTACAATTTTGTTCTTAGAGGAGCCTTAGAGCTAGAGCCTTTGCCTTCTTTTCCCCTTTGTGTCCTCTTCAGAGCCCCAGGCATTGCTCTAAGACCCCCCAAAAGTGCTCATTTAATACATGGTGATCATCCACTATAAAAGGAAGTCTGTGGTTTAAATTAAACATTAAAGGAATATTTACCTGCCATGTGGATCATTCTTTTCCTTCTAAAGACAACTGCCAATAATTTCACAAGGAGCAAATTTAATCTCTTTTCAAAAAGTATAAACTGTTTTCCTAGACAAGTGAAAATGAAAACACACTGGTCTAAAATCTTGTGATGCAGCCAAAGCCCTTCTAAGAGAGATTATAGCAATATAGGCCTACCTCAAGAAGGAAGAAAAATCTTAAATGAACAAACTTACTTTTTACCTAAAGCTAGAAAAAGAATAAACAAAGCCCAAAACAAGTAGAAGGAAGGAAAAAATAAAGATTAGAGCAGAAATAAATAGAATAGAGACTAAAAAAAAAAAAAAAAAAAAAAAAAAAAACAGATCAATGAAACCAAGAGCTCATTCTTTGAAAAGATCAATAAAATTGATAAACCTTTAGCCAGACTCATCAAAGGGGGGACTCGATTAAATAAAATTAGACATAAAATTATTTTATTTATTGAAAAACAAATGTATTTCTTCAAATAACAACCAATACCACAGAAATACAAAAGATTATAAGAAAAATCTCATGAAAAATTGTATGCCAAAAAAGTAGACAAGCTAGAAGAAATGGATGAATTCCTAGAAACATAAATTCCCAATACTAAGTCAGGAAGAATATAAATTTGAATAGACAAATTACTAGCAATGAAATTGAAACAGTAATTTAAAAATTCCCAACAAAAATAGTCCAGAACCAGATCACTTCACTGACAAATTCTACCAAAGACGTAAAGAAGAGTTAATATCTATTCTTCTCAAACTATTCCAAAAAAATAAAAGAGGAAGGAAAGCTTCTAAATTCATTTGATGAAGCCAGCATTACCCTGATACCAAAACCAGATAAAGACACTACCAAAATAGGGAAACTACAGGCCAATATCTCTGATGAACATAGACTTAAAATCCTCAACAAAATATCAGCAAAAGTAAAAAAATCATTCTCCACAATCAAGTGGGACTTATTCTTGGGATGCAAAGGTATTTCACTATTCACAAATCAATCAATATGACATATCACATTAATAAGAGAAAGGCTAAGAATCATTTGATCATTTCAACAGACATAGAAAAAGCATCTGACAACATGTAACATCTACCTGTGGTAAAAACCTCAACAAAGTAGGTTTAGAGGGAACATACCTCAACATAATAAAGACCATATATGAAAAATCCACAGCTAACATCATACTCTATGGTGAAAAACTGAAAACTTTTCCTCTAAGATCAGAAACAAGATGAGAATGCCCACTCTCACCACTGTTATCCAACATAGTACTGGAAGTCCTAGCCACAGCAAGCAGACAGCAAAAAGGAATGAAAGGCAACCAAATTGCTAAGGAGAAGTAAAATTTCACTAGTAGCAGATGATGTGATGATATAGATAGAAAAACCAAAAGACTCCACCAAAAAAATTGCTAGAAATGATAAATGAATTCAGTAAAGTCACAGTGTACAAAATCAAAATACAGAAATCTATTGAAATTTCTATACACTAATAATGAAGTAGCAGCAACAGAAATTTAAAAAACAACCCCAGATACAATTGCACTAAAAGAACAAAATACCTGGGAATAAACTTAACCAAGAAAATGAAAGACTTATACTTTGTACTATAAACCATTGATGATGCGTGCCTGGGTGGAACAGTCGGTTGAGCATCTGACTCTTGATTTGGGCTTGGGTCATGACCTTAGAATAGTGACATTGAGCTCTATGTCAGGCTCCTCATTGGGCATGAAGTCCACTTGGGATTCTTAGTCTCCCTCTCTGCCCCTCCCCCTGCTTTCACTCTCTCTCTCTCTAAAATAAGTAAATCTTAAAAAAAAAAAAAAAAACTTTTGAAAGAAATTGAAGATGGCACAAATGGAAAGATAGTCCATGTTCATGGATTGAGAAAAACAATATTATTAAAATTTCCATACTACCCAAAGTAATCTACAGATCTAATGCAATGCCTATCAAAATATCAAGAGCATTTTTCACAGAACTTGAACAAATAATCCTAAAATTTGTTTGGAATCACAAAAGACTGAATAGCCAAAGCAATACTGAAAAAGAACAAAACTAGAGGTATCACAATCCTAGATTTCAAGATACATCACAAACCTGTGATAATCAAAACAGTATGGAACTGACACAAAAATGTACACATGGATTAATGGAACAGAACAGAGGTCCCAGAAATAAACCCATGATTACACAGACAACTAATCTACAACACAGGAGGCAAGAATATGCAATGGGAAAAAGTCTCTTCAACAAATGCTAGGAAAACTATAGATGGTTATATGCAAAAGAATGACACTGGACCACTTTCTTAGACCATAAACAAAAATAAAATCAAAATGAATGAAAGACCTAAATGTGAGACCTGAAACCATAAAATTCCTAGAAGAAAATATAGGCAATAATCTCTTTGACATCAACTGTAGAATTATTTTTCTAGATATGTCTCCTTTAACTAGGTAAACAAAAGCAAAATTAACTATTAGGGCTATATCACAATGAAAAGCTTCTACGCAATAAAAAGCATTCTTTCTGCAAAGAAAATACTCAACAAAACTAAAAGAAAATCCACTGACTGGGAGAAGATATTTGCAAATGATATATCTGATAAGGGATTAATATCCAACATATATAAAGATTTTACATAACTCAACAACAAAAACCAAATAATCCAGTTAAAAAATGGGCAGAAGACATGAGTAGACATTTTCCAAAGTGGACATCCAGAAGGCCAACAGATGCATAAAAAAGATGCTCAACATCATTTATAATTAGAGAAATAGAAACCAAAACCGCAATGAGATACCACTTGATGCTAGTCAGAATGGCTAAAATCAAAAACATGTTGGCAAGGATGTGAAGAAAAAGAATTCTTATGCAGTCTTGTAGGAAAACAAACTAGTGCAGTCACTGTGGAAAACAGCATGAAATTTCCTCAAAAAATTAAAAATAGAATTACTATATGATCCAGTAATTCCACTACTGGGTATTTATCCAAAGAAAATCAAAATTTGAAAAGATATACATAACCATTTTTTTACTGCAGCATTTTTTACAGTAGCAAAGATATGGAAACAACCCAAGTGTCCAGAGATAGATGACTAGATAAAGAAGATGTGGTATACACACACACACACACACCAGCCTATTACTCAACCATAAAAAGGAATGAAATCTTGCCATTTGCAACAACACAGATGGATCTAGAGAGTATAATGCTAAATGAAGTCAGTCAGTCAGAGAAAGACAAGTACCTTATGATTTCACTCATATGTGGAATTTAAGAAATAAAGTAAGGAGCACCTCGGTGGCTCAGTTGGTTGAGCATCCAACTCTTGATCTCAGCTCCAGTCTTGACATTAGGGTTGTGAGTTGAGGCCCCACACTGGGCTCCATGCTGGGCATGGAGCCTACATAAAAACAAAACAATAAAAGAAACAAAACAAAATGAGCAAAGAAAAAAAAGAGACAAAAATACATATTGTTTTTTTAAATAAAGATTTTATTTATTTATTCAACAGAGAAAGAGAGATTACAAGTAGGTTGGGAGGGAGAGAGAGAGAAGGAGAAGCAGACTCTCTGCTGAGCAGAGAACCCGATGTGGGGCTTGATCCCAGGACCCTGAGATCATGATCTGAGACAAAGGCAGAGGCTTTAACCCACTGAGCCACCCAGGCGCCCCACAAAAACATATTCTTAACTTAAGAGAACAAACTGGCGGTTATGGCAGGGGGAATAGGTGAAATAGATGAAGGGCATAAAGAGTACACTTATCTTGATCAACACTGAGTAATGTACAGAATTGTCAAATCACTTTATTTTATACTTGAATTAACATAACACTGCTAATTATACTGGAATTAAAAAATAAAAGTATAAACTCCTCAAAGACTAGTTTCAAACACCTTGCTGTTTTCTAATAAATAAAGGGAGATAAGGTCCACAAATATAATGATTGTATAATCATACCTTAAAAATATATTTGTTTTCTAAAAGCAACTTTTTGTGTAATTTTTGATACTTCTGCCTAAAAGAATACCATGAAAGTAAAAGAACATGGCTCCCCATAGGTAGGCTGCAAAGGAATATATATGTAGCTACTTCTCCGTCAACCAAAAGGAAATCCACGGTCAAGTAAGAGATTTACAATAAAATGAAAGACTTTTCTTCCGTATTAAAAGCCAAGAAATCTATTATGTTCAGTAAAAATATCAGTAAGTTTTCATTTTCAGATATTCAGTGATCAAAAAAGTATGCTACCAATTCAACAATATTTACTGAAAAATTATTTTGTATTTATTCCCCAAACATTGGTAGACTGTGCTAGACACTGTGCAAGGAACTAAGGATTCAAACAAGAATAAATTGTCTTTCCTTTCATAGACTCTTATTGAGGAGGTTAGGGGTAGGGGCTGGATTGAAGAGAGGAGGAAGGAGGAAACACATATGTAAACAAATCATTATAATACCACGAATATATTTTATATATTATATAATATGAATATACTTAATACAGTTGAATGCAAAGTATATGGAGACTATAAAGTATATGGAGACTACAAAGTATATGGAGACTACATATAATCCAAAGTATATGGAGTGTATATGGAGGAAGCAATTAGCTTCTGTTGTAAGAGATGAAGGGAAACTACACAGGGCTCCGCATTTTGTATGATTCCAAAGGAGTCATAAGAGCTTAAAGCCTCATTGCAGAGATAAAGTCTACCCTCCTAAAGTAACTAAATACCAATTCAAAGAAACCACTTACTAATTAGCAATTTAAAACTTTCTGAAAGCAGTCTTTTCTATTTGTTGACCTTGTTGTACTTAAAATTTATTCATTCAACTCAGTCACCTAGAATTATTAGAACCAACCATGTGTTGATCACTGTTTTAAGCACCGAGGGCCCAGCAGAAAAAAAGAGTTCCTAGAGTTACACTTTAAAAGCAGGGAACATGTAAGGAACCACTAAAGAAATTAATGAACAGGATTACCTCTAATAGTGACAAGTGCTATGAAAGAAATAAATAGGATGATCTGATGGCGGAAGGAAAGAGTACTCTAGATAATGTTGCCAGGTAAGGACTACTTTCTGTAAGTGTAATAACTGAATTAAAATCAAATGATATTTGGGGGTGCCTGGGTGGCTCATAGGTTGAATACCCAACTCTAGATTTTGGCTCAGGTTATGATCTCACGGTCATGAAATCAAATGCCACAACCAGTTTGGCAAAGCATCTGCTTAAGATTCTTTCTGTCTCCCTGTGCCCCTCCCCCCAACGTCATTCGCAGGCATGAGCCCTCTCTCTCTCTCTCTCTCTCAAAAAAGAAAAAGAGGGGCCCCTGGGTGGCTCAGTGGGTTAAGCCTCTGCCTTCGGCCCAGGTCATGATCTCAGGGTCCTGGGGTCGAGCCCCGCATCGGGCTCATTTATTTATTTGACAGAGAGAGATCACAAGTAGGCAGAGAGGCAGGCAGAGAGAGAGAGGGGGA
>JAQQSY010001852.1:0-14078 GCA_028646535.1 Procyon lotor
ACTAGCCCTTTATCTGATATGTCATTGGCGAATATCTTCTCCCATTCTGTCAGTTGTCTTTTGGTTTTGTTGACTGTTTCCTTTGCTGTGCAAAAGCTTTTGATCTTGATGAAGTCCCAATAGTTCATTTTTGCCCTTCAAAGGCAGAGGCTTTAACCCACTGAGCCACCCAGGCACCCCAAGTCCTACTCTTTCTAGTACTACTATTCACTGCTCTTGGACAGAAGGATTCAATCTGAGATTTCAATTACATTTCTGTGCTGACTCCTCCCAAATCAATATTTTCAGTGTGAACCTTTCTTCTAAGCCCCACTTAGACGTCTGATAGGTACTTCCAGTTCATCATGTCCAAAGTTGTCCTTATCCCCAAGCCCTATAACATAACCTTTGTTCACTATTCCCTCAGATGCCACCATGACGGCTCTGCTAGAAACTTCACCTGTCACCCGCACCATCCAAACATCTCACTACTTGACAACCACATCTTGATATGGGAACTTCACTGGAACAAATTCCGTTTACCTGAATCTATCAACATAGCCTGACCCTGTGCTCGGACCCAGATGCCTCACAGGGATGAGATAATATTATATCATTTAGTAACCTTTTATGAACAGTTCATGCTTGCTAGACTAAAATTTTTAAAAACATTTGGCTGATCATTAAAGGAAAAAAGCACAGGAATGATGATACTTGGAACATTCTCTCCAGTATTCCCAAACTGCGAGCCTCCCCTTGTGGCATATTCATATTCACACTGTATTTCTTCAGTGAACATGATGCAAGTCCTCACTCAGTGACAGGTACTGGAGGAGCAGAGATACAAGGCTGTCCTTGCTCCCAGGGTGCCTACAACGTAAGGGAGGAGAGTGATATCATCATCATTAGCTGAGCATCATCATCACCATTAGCTGAGCAAGTCCTTTCACACAAGGTACAGGACTTCGGGGCTGAGGGGGACCATGGAGCACCACTCAGACCAGTGCTGTGTGGCAAACTTCCTGGAGGCAGTGACATTCAAGATGGGTTTGAAATTGAGCATTTCTTCACTCTATTCTCCATTCAGTCATTTATTGAATGAGTTTCCCACCAGCTGCATCACAACTGCTCCTTAAAGAGACATCTGATCAGATCCTCAACCTCCAACACCAAGAGGACCTTTGCTTTCACTGTTCAAATCCTTGGCCTCCCAGAGTTTGACATGGAAGGGAGAAGATGCAGACCAGATCAAATTAAGAAAAGAAGAAATATAAAGAGCTTCCCCAGCTCCCTGTCTCATTTTCAGGGAGCTGGACTATAGGCTGACCTCATGCAGATGGATGGGAAGGTTGGGAGCCACAGTTAACACACCGTCTGCACATATTTTTCAGATGCTTCTGTCTGGCACTATGAGTACACAGTGCCCTCTTCCTGAATAAGTTACAAAACAATTACAGCCCAAGGGAGGGGACTGTTCCCTCTCTGCTGCTGTCACAGTGACTCAGAAGGGACCCAGGCCACAACATGGCAGTGGGGCTCAGAGATAACAGCCCCCACCCAACATCACCAGTGATTGTCTGAGTTGGGAGAGTCAATGGGAGGTCTTGATCCCAATACTCAAGCCTCATTGGTGCTTTGATTGCTGACACATGGGGTGATGTCAACTGGCAAATAATCCAGACTGAGTTACTGTGCTTTCAGAATTTTCAGCTCTCCCTGCTGTTGGCTTTACAGCCAGCCTCTACCTTCAGCTCCTCCCAACACAGCTGAGAGACTGAATGTACAAGTGGGCAGCAGCCAGACTGTGCATAAAAATAAAACTCTTTTTATTTTTATTTTTTTATTTTTCTATTTAACCTGCAGTGACCTGTTCAAGAAACTGACTGCTATGTACAAGAAACTGCCCAGGAGGCCAGCCTACTCTAAGTCACACTTGTAGGAATTCAGGCTGCTATCTCTAGTAAAAATCCAGGGAGCCACATAATAAGCCCTGTAACAATCAGCCCCAAATGCCCAGGACTTGATTAATGACTGGCAGTTTCCTTCACTTTTGCTCCTGCTTCTGATTTAGGACCAATATGCTCCCCTAACCAATCACATAGGATGTCCTGCTTTCACTTGACCTGGCTCCAGTCACCCCAGGGCAATAGCATCTACTCTAGGCATATGTGGAAATTTCCATTTTGCTCACTACAAAGCTTTCCCACTCCTCTGCCAGCCTCTGAGCCTCTACCAACACACAAGTGCTGGTGGCTGACTCCCTTGCTGTATGTAGCAAGCTCTCCCTCACAGTCTTTGCCTCTTCTCATCTGGTAGGTCTTCACTTACTGCCACACGGCGTTCCAACTCGTGGGCTCTCATCAGCAGCCTTAAGCTCTTCACCCCAGATTTTGCCTTCTTAGTTCTTTTCTGGGCACGTGCTCAAGAATGAACAATAGAAAGATAAGGTTGTTTGAAAGCAAGGAGGTGGTGCAAGATTATTTGGGGTAATAATGCAGAAATGGGAGAAGATAAAAGCAGCATTCTCATCTCTGAGAACACAGTTTTCACAGCAGCAAGGACAGGCGCAGACATGGACGCTGGGTGTGGGTGTGGGTGTGGGGACAGGTATAGACTTAGGTACCAGAGGAGTTATAGTTTTCCCTCTAGTGGTGTAAAGGATGAGGTAAGGAGGGGAAAATTACATCAAAGGGGAAGTGTGAGAGACCCACAATAAGAAAGTAGAAGGAAAAGGAAAATGACTAATTGACAAGTCCATAACCACAGCAATAAAATTTCTCCTTGAAAACTTGCCACATGTTGGCTGACTCATGTGTGCATTTCCAAACTATGCACGCACACATGCACGCGTGCACACACACACACACACACACACACGCACACACACAGACTCTGCAATATCCAGCAACACATCATCTTCCTTCTTCTTTACCCATAGGCAATGCCATGATTCTTTTTTTTTTTAATTTAATTTAATTTTTTCAGTGTTGCAAGATCCATTGATTATGTACCACACCCATGATTCTTTATTAAATTTTATTTTTTTATTATTTTTTTAGAGAAAGAATGCAAACTGAGATTGAGGGGGGAGAGGCAGAGGGAGATGGAGAATCTCAAGCAGACTCCCCACTGAGCACAGAGCCTGATGCACTGGGCTTGATCTCATGACCCCGAGATCATGACCTGAGCCAAAATCAAGAGTGGGATGCTTAGCCAACTGGACCACCCAGGAGCCCCCACGTTATGATTGTATCTATATTATATGCAATGAAATGTGAATATCATCAATCACCTTATCAATGCTGAAAATATTCTAGATAATTAGAATATGGCAAAGAAAGTGAAGGCTGGCAATATTTACCTACACCAGCACTCTAGTCTTACTCTCTTTATACAGCAGCAGTTATACCCATATGATGCTAACACTGATACTGAGCCACAAGGAAATCATAAGCAGCCTATAGTACTGAATTTCTAAATGGGCCACACAGTCTTTCTTACCTAACTCCCTCCACTTCCTCCTCCCCACCACACCCAACCCCATCTCCCTCCACAAGCTTTTGCTCATCTCCCTCTCTGGTATTTATCTTGTAAACATTATTCCTTTTTAAAATTCTTATCTTAAAATCTAGAAAATTAAAGGGCGCCAGGGTGGCTCAGTGGGTTAAAGCCTCTGCCTTCGGCTCAGGTCATGATCTCAGGGTCCTGGGATCGAGCCCAGCATCGGGCTCTCTGCTCAGAGGGGAGCCTGCTTCCCCCTCTCTGCCTACTTGTGATCTCTCTCTCTCTCTGTCAAATAAATAAATAAAATCTTTAAAAAAAAATCTAGAAAATTAAGAATTCAGTGGTTACATACGAGGACCAGGAAGTGTCTGTATCCCTCTGAGGTGAGATAAACAGGCAACATGTTTAATTTAGAAGCTTCCTTGGCACTGACACAGTTACCAAAAGTCCCTCTTGAAACATCTCTTCCTTTGTCTCTGTACCTGGTGGCTCCTGTTTCCCTCACAGGACACTGTCAACTCCAGGAGCAGGTGTGAACATTCAGTGCACCACGTGGCATCCCAGGGACTAATCACTTCCTGTAAGCACCTACTGTATGTCAGTTCTGTAAGGTGGGGAGATTTTATATAAAGTATTCAGGTGGGGCGGACGCAGCTACCCTGAAACCCAATTTCTACTTCTTTCTCCAAAAACACAATGTTGTTTCCTTGAAAGACTGATCAAAACACACCTCCACAAAGATGTCGCAACTGAGTCCCAGCTCAGGGACAAGGGCCCTTTTTACCAGGTGCCCCAGCATCCCAGCTGCATTCAAAGGGACATATGATACTTCACATTCCCACAGTTTCTTCCCTGGGCTCTGGCCTCATGACTGTAAACACTGTTGTCTACTCACATAATATTTTCAGTTCCACTTTTTCAGGAGCATGGTTTCTGATGCCTCTGTCCCTGTGTACATCTCTCTGGAAAGCAGAAAGGTAGGAGTTTTCAGAGTGCATCTCCCAACCAAATCACGTAATTACATCTTTTGTAGGATGCATGAGGCAGAAAACAAGCTGAGGGCTGCTAAGCATACCAGTGCTTGGACAGGTTTCTGTTGCCAGTGTTGGGGGGAAATGTTATTTCTCATCAGCTACACAAAGCAAGAGAGCCTGAGCAGCCCATGGGACAGAAAAGCTTCTGAGCATTTTTACAAGCCCTCAACTGGGCCCTTAAAGTGTAATCCAACTGTGTGACAGGGACAGAAGTGCTGATTGCTGGTGGCCTCACCCTCACTCCCACTGCCTCCCCACTCATGCATGAGGTCCTTTTTTCTCTGATAGTGTTTGAGGTAGAGAAAATGTGGAGGCTGAGCTGGCAGAAGAAAGGTCATCAAGACAGATTGCTGGAGCAAATAATACCAACAACAAGTTGAAAGATGTGGAGGGACTGAGGGAAGCTTAAAGTAAGAGAACAGTGAGCAAGTGGTGAAGTGACATGGGAATGTCTGGGAGAAGAGGGATTGGGGACAGTCCTCACGATAAGAGATTATGGAAAGAGACAAACAGGTTTTCCATGAGTCTCTCATGTGTCTTACAATGGAAAGCCCCAACCTCACCTTCACGCTCTCTACACATCTCCAAGAAACTTTCCAAAAAGACCTACAGTGTTTGGCCATGCTTGTCTGGTGCTGGATATATATCTTCTGGGTGCTGGTCCAGGAGGAGGCTGCCTTCAAGGCTGAGCAAAGGGGCCTGTTGTTCAGTGGACCGCTAGCCAGGAACTGGGGCCTCAGTATCTAACCATACCTCAGCTTGAACCCCAACCTAGACCTGGGCCAAGAAAGTGAGTTCACACCTGGCAAGGTTCTGGACTGGTGCTTGGAGGGGCTTGAAGGCATCACAAGAACTATCTGTGATGACTCAAAGTAGAAGAGAAGCAGAGGAAACCACTCCTGAGATCAGAGTTACAGTTTTTTTGGGGGGAAACACTGAGTCTCTGCATGTATCATACAGAAACCAAACCTTTGCATGAAAATGTCCCTCTCTGACTATGAAAGACTAAGAAGATTCCTCACTAGTTCCTAGGTCTGATCCAAATTCCAGGAGGCACAATTCTACAGGATTTGGCTACTTCGTAATAAGGGGAGAGGTGCCTGACCTCGTTGGGGACCACTGGCCTATGTCCTGGCTGAGACCACTACTGCGCCACCGGGGCGGTGATTCAAGTTCAGAACCTGTGTGGAATACTAGGCATTTCTGCATCATGTCACCACAGGAGCAGCTCATATTTGGGAGCTATTTTATTTTAGAGGGGGATGAAGGGGGGAAGGGCAGAGAGAGGGAGAGAGAGTATCCTAGGCAGGCTCCACATCCAGCATGCAGCCCAATGCAGGGTTCGATCTCATAACCCTGAGATCATGACCTGAGCAGAAATCAAGAGTCAGATGCTCAACCAGCTGAGACATCCAGCACCCCTGGGAGTTACTTTAAAAATGCAAGCTTCTCCAAGAGCCATGTGAATTCTAGACACTGCCAAAATGGACTTAGATAGAAATGGCAATGCCTGGATTCAGAAAATAAGATCCAATAACAACACTGGGACCAAAACCAGCAGTGTTGACTTGAAAGGCAAGTACCATACATATGACTCAGCCTGCTGAGGGTCAATTTTTGATAAATAAGGACTTATTGGGTGGTAATAAGAACATTTCCCAGAATATTTTCATAAAGATGCCACTATTGATCTGTCATTAGGAGAACATTCACTCAACATTTTTGCCATGCTGTCTTGTCATTTCTGGGTTTTGTGGTTATTGCTATTGTCTGGGGTTTTTTTATTTTGTTTTGTTTTGTTTTGTTTTGTTTTGTTTTTTAGCAGTGTTGACAGATTCTCAGTGAGAAATGCACAATCTCTTGTGAATGCATATTGGTTATTTGGCTGCAATTAGGAGCGTGAGTCAGGTTGGAGGCAAAGCCTGTAACTGAGGGTCAGAGAAGACATATGAGGTCTTCTTGGTCATATGAGGATGAAATCTCTTTTCTTGGCCCTAATAATAATTTGTACTATTTTATTCATTCATTTAACACTTTCAATGTGGTTCTGCTCTTGCCAAGCCAGGACTGCTATGAGCGTCATAAAGATGAATGACTTGCCTTTGAGGGGAGTAAAGTTGAACACAAATATTTTTACTTTATTTTATTTTTTATTTTATTTTATTTTATTTTAATTTTATGTTAGAGAGAGCACACACATGGAGCAAGTGGTAAAGAAGCCTGGAGGGGGAGGGACAAGCAGGCTCCACACTGAGCATAGAGCTGGACGCAGGGCTCAATCTCAGGACTCTGAGATCATGACCTGAGCCAAAACCAAGAGTCAGATGCTTAATTGAACCACCCAGGGACCCCGAGCACAAATAATTTCAATGTAATACTAAAATAAAAGTACTGGAACAGAGTTACATGTGAAAACAGAAATGTCAAGCAAATCCTTTATCTGGAGATGTGAGAAGTTTCAGAGAAAAGGTGACAGCTGAAATATATGTTGAAGAGTAGGTGGGAGACTTCCTTAAGGAGGATAAAAAACACCAAAATAGAGGAACACCTTTTGTTACCTACCAGCTCTCCCAATGCTCCAGCTTCCCAGCAGATAATCCAGACTTGGCTTTAAGACTGAACAGATGGGGACACCTGGGTGGCTCAGTGAGTTAAGCATCTGCTTTTGGCTCAGGTCATGATCGCAGGGTCCTGAGATCGAGCTCCACCTTGGGCTCCTTGCTCAGTGGGCAGTCTACTTCTCCCTCTCCCTCTGCCAGCCACTACCCCTATTTGTGCACTCTCTCTCTCTCTCTCCCTGTGTCAAATAAATAAAATCTTTAAATAAATAAATTTTTAAAAGACAGAATATTAGTATTAGTCAATCCAGAGTTTGTCTACATGAGCTCTGCCAAAAGCTTCAGGGGATGCACCAGAAGCACAGACAAGGTTCTCTCTCAAGAATTGTACAGATCACGTCTTTTGTGACGTGATCACAAATATCACTAAGAATGAAATAGCACACCATCATAAGTCCTCAGATCAGATGGAACAGAAACAAGGGCAATAGAACCTTGGAGAAAGAGTCCTATGAACTGCACTCTACAAGTTACATTTATTTGTTTCTTTGTAAACATTTCACTCTTTCCCTTGTGTTTTCTCTATTATCCATTGCCCTTTAGTTATGCTATTGGGAAGAGCAAGATTTTTCTTGGTATTTCTATTTACACTAATAAGAAAAGCGGGGCGCCTGGGTGGCTCAGTTGTTAAGCATCTGCCTTTGGCTCAGGTCATGATCCCAGGGTCCTGGGATCGAGCCCCGCATCGGGCTCCTTGCTCGGCAGGAAGCCTGCTTCTCCCGCTACCATTCCCTCTCTCGCTGTGTTTCTCTCTGTCAAATAAATAAAATCTTTAAAAAACAAAAAAGAGTACAAGTTTTGCATACAGTGTTGCACACTGACCTCTTGCTTCACCAATTTAGATATTCATTTCCTCCAATTTACATCTCTTTGGTGAAAGGGAAAATTCTCAGTCTATTATCTCCAGCTCTAAGGGAAGGGAGGCAAGGGAAAAAACAAAAAACAAAACCAAACAAAAACCAAAAACTGAGTCTCATCTCTTGAAAGATACTTTATAAAAAGAATCTCAGCCCTTTATCAGTTGTAAGATATCATCATTTCTAGTCAGGAATAGTCTTTTTTTTAAGATTTTTATTTATTTATTTGACAGAGAGAGAGAGATCACAAGTAGGCAGAAAGGCAGGCAGAGAGAGAAGGGGAAGCAGGCTCCCTGTTGAGCAGAAGAGCCTGATGCAGGGCTCGATCCCACGACCCTGAGATCATGACCCGAGCCAAAGACAGAGGCTTTAACCCACTGAGCCACCCAGGTGCCCCAGGATGGTCTTTAATAAAAGGTCTTCTATAGGCAGAGGAGAGAAGAAAGTTAGGTATTCATTTATCAATAAGGGTTAAAAATAGACACAGATACATAAAAAGATCACATCAGTTTTTGAACAATAAGGCAGAAACTTTTTTTTTTTTTTTTTACATTTACCAATATATTAGAGGATATGAGAAACGGCCAGTAAAGAGATGCACATGGGGAGGTCTGGGAAGGTCCTGAGTACAGGAGATTCTGTCCCCATGGAGTTAGGACATATTGCCCTCTGGGTGTGGATATGTTTGCCAGACTGGAAGCTCGTTGATCCCCGTACATTTGGGATTTTATGGAGGCTTCCTCATGAAGGCACGATCAATTATTAACTCCATTTCCAGTATTAACTCCATTTCTCCATGAAGAAATGAATCCTTTTCTTGGGGAATGGACTCAGACAGGATTATCTATTGGCACACTCCAATCAGACTCCCTGCTATGGGGACTAGAAGACCAGGAAGTTCAGAAACATCATCCTACAAACCAAATGCCTTTCCTGGACCTCTGGGAAGGCCACTTCGCAGTGATTATAAGAAAAAACGTATGATGGCAGGTACACAGGGGTTACTTCTTGCCTAACAGACCACAATTTTTTGTGCTGCTTTACTCTATTCATTTTATTGAAAATGTCAAAAGAATCAATAAAAATGGCAATAGCAACATGATTTCAGTGAGGAAGATTATGCCTATTTGTGCAGAAGAGATTAGTAAACATAATTAAGCATCAAAGAACTGCATGAAAGGTATAACCACATATACCAAGACTAGGCATCAATCTCTCTTCTTTTCATAGAGTTTATTTTTTTGAGAAATTTTAGATTTCCAGAGTAACTCCGTGGAAAGTATGGAGAGCTCCCTCATGCTACCTCTGCCCCCTCCAATCTCTCCTACTATAACTATCTTCAATTGGTGTGATGTATTTGCTATAAATGATGAACCAATATGATACATTCTTCTTTTTTTTTTTTAAAGACTTATTTATTTATTTGAGAGAGAGCACAAGAGTAAGGCAGAGGGAAGAGAGCGCCCCAATGTGGGGCTCGATCCCAACAACCCTGAGATCATGATCTAAGCCAAAACCAAGAATCAGACACTCAACCAACTGTGCCACCCAGGCATCCTGATACATTCTTCTTAACTAAAGTCCATAGTTTATATTAGGGTTAACTCTAGATGTCATACATTCTACCATTCCAGATAGACATATAGTAACATACAGTCCACCATTACAGTATTATACAGAATAGCTTCACTGCTCTAAAAATCCTCTGTGCTTCACCAATGCATCCCTTCCTCCTCCCAACTCAGGAGCCCCTGGCAACCACTGATCTTTTTACTGTCTGCCTCATTGGGATCACACAGCACACAGCCTTTTCAGATTGCATTCTTTCACTTAGTAATATGCACTTAAGGTTCCTCCATGTCTTTTCATGGCTTGATAGCTCATTTCTTTTCAGTGCTGAATCAATACTCCATTGTCTGAAGCACAATTTATTTATCCATTCACCTACTGAAGGACACCTTCGTTGCTTCTAAGTTTTGACAGTTATGAAGATAGCTGCTATAAACATTTGTGTGCTGTTTTCATGTGGACCTAAGTTTTCAACTCCCTTGAGTAAACACAAAGGAAAACAACTGCTGTATGTTAGGAGTATCTTTAGTTTTATAAAAAACTGCCAAACTGTCTTCTAATGTGAGGTCTTCAAACAGAGCTTTTAATTTCAATGACAGTCCAACTTATCAATGATTTCTTTCATGAATCACACTTTTGTTATTCTATTGAAAAAGTCTTCAGCAAACTTAAAGTTACTGAGGTTTTCTCCTACATTATCTTCTATGAGTTACAGGCGTTTGCACTTCACATTTAAGTCTATGATCCACTTTGAATTAATTTGGCGAAAATGTATATGGTCAGGATCTAGATTTAGCTTTTTGCATATGGACGTCTAGTTGTTCCAGAATCATCTGTTGAAAAGACTATCCTTTCTCCATTGCAGCTCTTGTGCTCCTTTGTCAAAGATCAGTTGGTTATATTTATGTGGTTCTATTTCTGGGCTTGCTATTCTGTTCCATGGATCTGTCTATTCTTTCACCAATACATACTATCGTAATCACCACAGCCTTATGAAATCTGCCTGCCACAGCCCTGAAATCTGGTAATGTCAGTCCTCCAACTTTGCTCATAAATTTCAATATTGTATAGGTGATTCCAGATCTTTTGCTTTCCAGATAAACTTCAGAATGAATTTGATGGGGATTCAGTTCAAGATGGCAACACAGGAAAATCCTGAACTCACCTTCTTCTCCCACTGACATGCTGAGTCTACAGCTCTACATATGGAAAAATTCCCTCTTCAAAACCTAAAGGCTGGCTGAGAGATGGCTAATCACTGGGCAAATGAGAATAAAACCACACTGAAGTGGGTAGAAGAGACTGGGACGCAATCTCACCATAAACCCCACTTCTCACATGGTGACCCACAACTGGGAGAAGACTCAAAACCTGGAACTTCTCCCTGAGGAGTGAAGGGTTTGAACCCCACACTGGGTACATCAACTTTTAGGACCTGCACATGAGAGATGAGCTCCCAAAACACCTAACCTGAAAAACAAGGAGAGCTCATATCCTGAGACCCACAGAACTTTAGCCATCTGGGAGATGGCTTTTAAACGTCCTTCATGCTTGGACTCACCCATCCCAAGGTCAAGCTCAGATAGATGGTGCCCAAAGTTAAAGTGAGGGAAGTTCACTTGCTTATATTAAACACTGTCCTGAGGGACAGGCATCTAACTGCACACCCATCTCTGCTGGAACATTCTCCAGGAAAAAGACTGGCAGGCACTATCCTGGCACTCTCCCAGTGTCATGCTCCAGAGCACCAGTAGTTCTGGGAAGGAAGCTTTTACACACAGCCTGTGGCCAGATCTTTGTGGCTGCCACCCAGGGGACAACTCTTGACTGCCTGGCTCTGGAGGTCAGGGGGACTTTGCATTCCTCATTCTATGTAACCGTAATTGGTGTCACTCGGAAAGGAGCTCATACCTTTGCCTGGTATCCTGATTTCTACAGCTGCTACCAGGGACAACTCCAGACTGCCTGACTTTGGTGCCTGGAGGGGCTTATGCCCTTGGCAGGCTGTCACTCCAACATCACTTCCCAGACAGCAGACTGAAGCAAAGCCCCCAGGTCTTTCTGTAAAGGAGGACTCTTTGCTTGTCCTAGAGTTTTGGCCTGAGGGGGCAAGCTTCAGATTTCACACATACCTCACAGACTATGGTGCTGCTCTCAAGGAACACAGGCTGTGGTGCCACCTTGTCACTCTTCTTCCACCTTGCTCTAGCTCATTTTCCAGGAAAGAGCTTGTATCCATGTGGAGCCCAAAGTATTGCAACTGTTGCCCAGGGGATAAAACCAGATTGCTTGGCCAGTGGGGCTTATACTTGCATACTTCTAACCAAAAGTTGCTGCCTGAGGGTCTGGCTTCTAATCAGTCTGAATCTAGGTCCTGAGACCTCCTCCTTAAAGGCATTGACAGGTTTTGGCACATCCTCAACTACTAGGTGCTATTAAAAATAAGAACTGCTTGGATAAGCACAAAGTTTTGATAAGTAACAAAGAGCTGGGGCAGGGTTGAATGACAAGCTTTATCTCCTATACAATACTACTCCTTTAAGACTGGGAGAGGTAGCTGTTTCATCTATTGTATAGAAACCAAAAACAGAGAGTCAAGCAAAATAAAAGAGAGGAATATGTGCCAAATAAAAGAACGAGATAAAGTCTCCAGAAAAAAAACTATAATGAAACAGAGATAAATAATTTATCTGATAAGGAGTTCAAAGTAATGGTCATAACAATGCTCATCAACCTGGGGAGAAGAATGGATATACACAGCGAAAACTTCAACAAAGAGCTGGAAAAGATAAGAAAATATCAAATATAAGTCACAGAGATGACTGAAAAAGTGCAATAGAGGGGTTCCACAGCAGATAAGATGATGTAGAAAAAAGATCAGTCAACTCAAAGACAAGTCAGTAAAACTCTCAATCAGAGAAGCAAGAAGAAAATAAAAGGAATGAAAAAAGTTAAGATATCCTGAGTGGCATATACAACATCAAACAGACTAATGTTTGCATCATAAGGGTCCCAGAAGGAGAAAAGAGAGAAAGGAGAAGAAATTTAGTTTTAAGGAACAGATGACTGAAAAAGTCCCTAACCTGAGGTGAGAAAACAGACATCCAGATCCAGGAAGCACAGAGAGTTCCAAATAAGATAAACCTAAAGAGACCCTCATCAAGATACATTATAATTAAAATGTCAAATTTAAAGACAAGAAGAGGATATTAAAAGCAGTAAGATCAGGAGTGCTAGGGTGGGTCAGTTGGTTAAGCATCTGCCTTCAGCTCTGGTCGGGATCTTGAGGTCCTAGGACTGAGCCCTGCATCTAGCTTCCTAATTGGTGGGGAGTCTGCTTCTCCCTCTTGGTCTGCTCCTCCCCCCTGCTCATGTGTGTTCTTAAATAAATAAATATTTTTTTAAAAAAAAGTTTAACAGCTATAAGAGAAAAACAACTTGTTATGTATAAGGGATCCCCCATAAGACCATCAGTATATTTTTCAGCAGAAACTTCACGGTCCAGAAGAAAGTGGAATGATATATTCAAAGTCCTGAAAGAAAAACATCTTCCAACCAATAATACACTAACTGGCAAACTTATCATTTAGAACTGAAGGAGAGATAAAGAGTTCTCCAGACAAACAAAACCTAAAGGAGTTCATCACCATTAAACCAGTCTTACAAGGAATGTTAAAGGGACTTCTTCAAGCTGAAAAGAAAGGGCACTAATCAATAATAAGAAAACATATGAAAGAATAAATCTCACTGAAAATGTAAGTATATAGTAAAGGTAGTAGACTAGTTATTTATATTGTATGAAGATTAAAAGACAAAAGTAGTAAATATAACTATGATTACAAAAATTAGTGGATACACAAAATAAAAAGATGTAAAATGTAACATCAAAAACATAAAACATGGAAGGGGAGTGTAAAAATGTTGAACTTTAGGGGCTCCTGGGTGGTTCAGTGGGTTAAAGCCTCTGCCTTCAGCTCAGGTCATGATCTCAGGGTCCTGGGATTGAGCCCCACATCAGGCTCTCTGCTCAGCAGGGAGCCTGCTTCCCCCTCTCTCTCTGCCTGCCTCTCTGCCTACTTGTGATCTCTCTCTGTCAAATAAATAAATAAAAATGTTTTTTAAAAAATGCTAAAAATGTTGAACTTTAGAAGGCGATCAACTTTTACCTGTTATCAGCTTAAACTGTTACAGATAAAAGTTGTCACATGTAAGCCTCATGGTAACCACAAAGCAAAAACTGATCATAAATGCCTGCAAGATAAAGAAAAGGAATAAAAGTATTTGGGACTTCATCAAGATAAAAAGCTTCTGCACAGCGAAGGAAACAGTCAACAAAACAAACAGGCAACCCACAGAATGGGAGAAGATATTCGCAAATGACACTCACAGACAAAGGGCTGATATCCAAGATGTATAAAGAACTCCTCAAACTCAACACTCACAAAACCAATAATCACATAAAAAAATGGGCAGAAGACATGAACAGACACTTCTCCAAAGAAGACATACAAATGGCT
>JAQQSY010001853.1:0-14078 GCA_028646535.1 Procyon lotor
GAGAGGATATTTGCTCCCACTAATGCTATTCAAAATTATAGTAAATGTACTTGCAGATGCAATAACACAGGAATAAAAAACTAATTATGTAAAGATTAAAGAGGAAAAATTAAAATGATATAATGATTGTCTACTTCAAAAATCCCAAGGAATCTACCAAGAAAACTACTAAGAAAACTAAGTAAGGTTACAAAGGCACTATAAAATTTTATTTGTAGTTCTAAATGTTAACAAAGGAGACTTACTCAAGACCTATTGAATATATTCATGTTACTGAAAACAAATTAAGACATAAATTTACAATAGCAAAAAACTTTTAACAACCCAAATGTCAAAGAACAAGAATTGAAAACAAATTCTATTTTATTCATAAGAACAGAATAACAAATGGATTAGAGACACATACAACCACATGGATGAATCTCAAAAATATTATGTTAAACAAAAGAAGACAGGCATAAAAGAATACATTCTAAGTAATTCCAGTCATATGAAGTCAAAGTTGGGCAAAATTAATCTACAGGAATAGAAATCAGAAAGTGATTACTCCAGATATTGGGATGGCAGTAGGATTTGGCTGGAAAGGAGAATGAAGGAACTTTCTCAGTTGATGGAAAAGTTTGAATGATGGTTATAAAAGTGTATGAAATTTCCAAAACTCATTGGACTGAACGCTTAATGTTCAGGCATTTTTTTTAAAGTAAAGAAAAAGTTTTTGAGGGGTAGCCAGGCAGAGGGAGAAAGGAAAATCTTAAGCAGGCTCTAGGGCCAACACGGATCCCAATGTGGGGCTTGATCTCACGACCATGAGATCATGGTCATGAACAGAAATCAAGAATCAGATGCTTAAAAAAAAAAAAAAGATTCAGATGCCTAACCGACTAAGACACTGGGGTGGGGGGTTGCTAAAGTAAATTTAAGCTCATTAAAAAAATAAATAGCCAAATCGTGTGGAAGAAGCTAAGATGCCCTTCAACGGATGAATGGATAAAGAAGATGTGGTTCATATATATAATGGATTATTACTCAGCCATCAGAAAGGATGAATACCCACTATTTGCATCAACATGAATGGAACTGGAGGGGATTATGCTAAGTGAAATAAGTGAAGTAGAGAAAGATAATTATCATGTGGTTTCACTCATATGTGGAACATAAAGAATAGCACAGAGGACCACCAGGGAAGGGAGGGAGAACTGAATGGGAAGAAATCAAAGAGGGAGACAAACCAAGAGAGACTGTGGACTCAGGAAATAAACTGAAGATTACAGAAGGGAGGGGGTTGGGGGATGGGGTAACCGGATGATGGGAATTAAGGAGGACACATGTTGTGATGAGTCCAAGGTGGTATACACAACTAATGAACTGTTGAACACTACATCAAAAACTAATGATGTACTATATGTTGGCTAACTAAACATAATAATAAATAGATTAAATGATTAAATAAATAAATCTCTGAGCTAGAGAGACTTTAACTGATTCAGTGCCAGAACTATATTCCATCTTTCTGACTTTCTAGAAGAGTTTGAACAGACTATAAATTCACTATGCTCATTGTTTGGGGGTTTTCAATATGAAATATTAACACATATGTTTAATGACAATCCATTACTTCAGAAGATGTCAAGTGGCTGTACTTGGTTACTTGATTACTTGTCAGGGAAGAGAATGAATGTGATTTCATAACAGGAAGAAGTCACTATAGGATGAGAAAATCTAGAATAACTCCATACTGGAACAGAACCTTAAGTAGAACTTTTAGAAAGTTAAGCATGCATTTGAGTTGTTATTAAGCTTTATAACTATTATTGCTGGTATATATATATATGTATATATTTATATATATGTATGTATGTATGTATATGTATATACACACACATATATATACATGTACATATATATGTGAAAATATATATATATATATTTCACTTCTCATCAGCATGTTTGCCATTTAAATTGGTCAATAATAAGCAAATTTTAGTCCACCCCCATTATAGAAATTCAATAAACAACAATTAGATATTGTTGGGAAAAGATCTGAAATAGAAATGTTAGTTCTCAATACTGACTTTCTGGGCACGAGCTGCCAATACAGTGTCTACTAACATCAATGCAAGTAATCACCAGTAACAGTGTAGAACAAACCTGTAGATAGCCAGAAATAACTGGGCTTTCTCCACAGCTAAATAAAGAACACAGAAAAGGCAAACAATAGCACAGATACAAACACCTTCGGTTTGTTCAGATGCAAAACACCGCGTGAGATTCCAGTATTTCTCTTTTCCTAACATCTGAATGTTATTACGGTATTAAATTTAACAACTGACTAAACACAGCACTCACAAGCTGATGGATGATAGGTAGTAATTGTTGAGGCAAAGCTTCAGAACAACATGTTTTACAGGGTACAGTATCCAATTTCCTGAAGTGACAGTTTTCAGTATCTTAATAGCTAACGGATAGTAAATTGTTCACTTCATGAGCATTTTTGGCACAAACTTTTAGAAGCAATTTCCAAGGGAGTCATCTAGGATGAATGATACGGTACTTAGTGCAGCACCGAGCACAACATTAAACAATTGCCGTGTGCAGAATATGACACGCTATGACCCTAATTGCAACTTGTGTGCGAGGAGAGCAGGAGATGCTCCTGTTACGTGACTTATGTTTCATCCCCGTAACAAGAGAAGCCACTGAACACGTCTGAATGATAAGGCTGCTATTTACTGAAAAGTTTAACTTCCTATGACGAGAGTTTTTAAATTACTTTTTTATCGCTAACCAAGCAAAGCTCTGTATCACGGAAAAGTATAGGTGCAATGTGTCGCTATCGTCTAGAGTCTCCATTCGCACGCTTGCCTTTAACTCAGCAGTGGGGTCTAGTGCCAGTGGGGTCATTTCTCTTATTCTCCCCGGGAAGTTCTTCTTTCCTCTAAGGGCTTCACCCTCCGAGGAGAATTTGTTTAAAAAAGTGGAAATTGCACGGCATACACCCCTCCCAGATAGTAAAATATGTAACTCAGAATGAAGGGACTCAATCTTTTCTTTGAGCTAAAAAAAACCAGTGGATTAATACTCATAGACTAACTCCCTCTTTTACTTAACTTCCAGTTTCTCTCTTAGAGAAAAGTGACTTCTTTGCAACATTACTTTCTGTGCACCATGAACCACTTTGAGAAATAGACGTATTTGGTAATCTTTAGAAGGAGGGAATATGGGTGGCTAAGAATTGGGAGTCTGGGGGTGCCTGGGTGGCTCAGTGGGTTAAAGCCTCTGCCTTCTGCTCAGGTCATGATCTCGGGGACCTGGGATCGAGCCCTGCTTTGGGCTCTGTGCTCGGTGGGGAGCCTGCTTCCTCCTCCTCTCCTCCTCCTCTCTCTGCCTGCCTCTCTGCCTACTTGTGATCTCTATCAAATAAGTAAATAAAATCTTTAAAAAAAAAAAAGAATTGGGAGTATGGAGTCATATGCCTGACTTTAAATCCTACATCAGCCATATGTTATGTCTGGAATTCTTAGCAAGCTTATTTAACCATGCTGTACCTTCTATTTCCTCATTTGTAAAATTAAAATATTATTGATATGTATATCATCAGCTACCAAAAAAGACTGAATATATTAGCACATGTAAAGTATTTCAAAAGAGATGATCACATAGGAGGAAGTCAATAGATAGTTGCTATTATTGGCTAACATTTTGGTCTTTCCTCATGGATCGTGCATCAGACAGGTTGTTGTGGAAACCAAAATTTAAGAAATAGTGCAGATAATGGTACTTAATTTTATTGTGTTGATATTATAGGTTGGTGTTGCTATTACAATATATTCAAACTGAAAAATTTTAAATGTGATGCCATCGATAACTGATCCTAAAATTCTAAAATTAGTTTTGAAACAAATTAAGTTGCAAATTATGACAGAGGATGGGATAAGGAGGGGGGCCAAAATTCCTGTTACTTGGAACCCCTCACTCAGTGAGAGTCTAAAAAGTGTCACGGGGATCTGTGCAGAAATTTCTCGAGCGAGTGCTAATGCTTTCCCCTTTCTCACAGAAAGGAAGGGAGGTACTAGGAGACAAAACTTTGGGACAGCTCATGTGAGTCTCCCTAGAATTTCTAGCATGTACTGGAAGCATATAGAAGCGATAACTGAAGAATCTCAAGACAGTAGGAGGTGGCTTTCAGCCTGAAACAGCTGGGCAGAGAGGACAGAGACTTACATTTAGAAAGTGACTTCCCTTCAACAAATGGCAAGTGT
Organism: Procyon lotor; assembly: GCA_028646535.1. NCBI lineage: Eukaryota > Metazoa > Chordata > Mammalia > Carnivora > Procyonidae > Procyon > Procyon lotor. The sequence continues at coordinate 4,260 of JAQQSY010001853.1, forward strand.
GCCTCTCACGTGGGAGCCAAACATGGAAGTCAGTCAAGACTCATTCCAAATAGGATTTAAAACCAGAAAATTTCTATCCGACAGTGCAAGGAAAAGAGAATAAGAAGCTAAAGGAAGGCCAGAGAGCTGGAGAAAGGGGAGAAATTCACTAACATGTGGGTGTTATAGTCAGAAAGATCCTGCAAGAGACCTCTGAAGATTTTATGACATTACCAAAGACCCCAGTGAACTTCAAATATCTGCCAAAAAGCCACAGCCATCTTAGTTTCAGTTAGGTGAGAACATTCCCTCTGCTCTCTCCAGTTACTCAAACACTAGAAGGATCAGTCATGGCACCAAGCAAGTGGGTGACTATGGGATAAAAGAGGCTAGCCACAGAACTTCCAAAAAGTCAGGCAATTCACCAGCAACCAGGATCTAGATAGAAAAAGGGGGTTGGGGAAGACTTGTTCTTGAATAAAGACTGGACTGCTAAATACACTGGATCCAAAATTTTCCTTTTGAAATCAAGACTTCATTTTTGAATAAAATAGCCCTGGGATCCTTTATCGCCTGCAAGTGACAGAAAAATTACAAGGCTTCTCAGAGTTGTCATTTAGTGGAAGAGGAAAAATGATTCCCCAACTGAGGGGCAGGGAGAGACAAAATTATAGTTTCATTTTGATTCCATTACTTGTATTTGCTCAAATCTACCAGTCTCACTACTATTAAAACTATTGCTTGTCATGATGTGTACTCCTTGGCTCTCCTTTTTTCTCTTCTCTCACCCACATGACCCTGGTGTTGATTTTATTGGGTAATTTGCTCCTCCTCCATCTTTATCCATGTTATTACCAAGAAAATTTTTTTATATTCAGCTCCAAGAACATACCATAATTGTCTTAGGCCCATTAACACATTACATCTCTCTTGTCGTGGAGAAACAAGGAAGATTTTTGAATGGAGTTTTCAGGAGATGGTCCCATACCACAGGGGTTGCAGGAAGGCCCAGCTCTTGCCTACAGCTAATGGATCACATGGGAGAACGTTCAGTGTGAAACTGCTGTCCTCACTCAGGTAACACATTGAAGAGCCCTTAGCTGAGTCCCAGAGGATGTAACATAAAGCTGACCAAGGAAGGCAGACAATGTTTGAGCTACTGTATAGAGATTAAGTGAAGCTAGCTCTCTTGAGTCTTTGATTGAAATAATACATTTTACGTCTTGTTTAATCTAGTGTAAGTTATTCTGTGTCATTTGTAACAGAAAATGTCCTGTTAAAGAATTTGAGATTTTTTTTCTTCGGTGCCTCAATACGTACCTAATTTTTTTTTCATAACAAATATATTCTAACAAATTTAGTTCCCCCCCAATTAATACTATTAAAATAAGGGCTTAAACTCCAAAAATTTCTCCATTTAAATGTATACATCTTGAATTATCTATTTCAATGCAAATACCTCCTATTATATTAAAGCAATACTTTTTACATAAATTTTCAAGAATTAACACAAGAGAAACATTATGATTTTAGCTTTATCAATAATTTTTCATGAATCAATTTTCTGAGGCAGAGTGAGAAAAACCATTATGTTTATAATAAACTAAAATTTAAGTCACATGTTAAACTAATACAAATAAAAAGACAAACTATACAAATAAAATATATCTATAAAATCTTTGAATAGAAATCTGCTTTAATTATACACTCTCCCAGGTCTCTGGATATTGTACAATTATGAGATTTGTCACATTTGGCCTCTAGTCATTTATTTCTTCTTCATTGCAAAATAATGTAATTACTAAATGTTTTTCAATTTTGAATATATTACTTGATCTTTAAAGTTATTATTTTCTCAAAAAATGAAGTTATTATTTTCCTAGCCATAATATGCAACAAATTAATATTAATACTCAGAAATAGCACTTTTTTTTCCTGTTTACTTTTCAGACATATTCCTGACTCCCAGATCCTACAGCTTCAGAAAATAAACACAGTTTTACTGCATTCTGATAGTTGTTTTGTTCTGTTCCGCTTTTGAAGTAAATATTAGGCTATAGCTATGGTCCTTGAGGGGTAACTTCTTACAATATCATGTTTGAATAAATAATGATGTATACAGAATTTTAGGCTTTTTTTTTTTTAAGATTTTATTTATTCATTTGACAGAGAGAGATCACAAGTAGGCAGAGAGGCAGGCAGAGAGAGAAGGGGAAGTGGGCTCCTCACCGACCAGAGAGCCCGATGCGGGGCTGGATCCCAAAACCCTGAGATCATGACCTGAGCCAAAGGCAGAGGCTTTAACCCACTGAGCCACCCAGGCGCCCCAGAATTTTAGCCTTTTTTAAAGATTAATATTTATATAGACTGTATTTCAATGGAAAGATATGAACAAGGTAGCAACCCCCATTAGTTTAATGAATCTATAAAAATGGCAATATTCTTTTTCTTAGGTTAGCAAGGTGTAAATAGCAGTAGTTGAGAGAGCATATTCTTGTGTTATTTACAAAGATTCTTATTTATCAAGAAACTAAAATTTATTTGGACTTATAAACCAAAACGGCCTATATATTCCAATATCATTAGCCTAGAAAAATAGTATAGTGAGTTATTTCTCTGTCAGAGCCCATGAGCTAGGTCTGATTAGAGATTGCTCAAGGAAAGTATTTGTGAAATAACCTTTGTATAAAATAATATAGTTACTTGAACAAAAGTTTTAAAAATACAGTTTCAGGGGCGCCTGGGTGGCTCAGTCGTTAAGCGTCTGCCTTCGGCCCAGGTCAGATCCCAGCGTCCTGGGATCGAGCCCCGCATCGGGCTCCCTGCTCTGCGGGAAGCCTGCTTCTCCCGCTACCATTCCCTCTCCTTGTGTCCCCTCTCTCGCTGTGTTTCTCGCTGTCAAATAAATAAAATCTTTTAAAAAAAAAAAAAAAAATACAGTTTCAATTTTTATCTCTCCAAATATTTTAACATTTAGACATGTATATAAATCTAACACATAGCTAAATTAAATATTGGGGAACTCTACTCTACCACCTTGAAGCCAAACTTATCAATTCCTGGTTAAAAAATAGACCAGATTCATGATTAAAAAATAGACTGGTAGAAGCCAGAATTTGGATGGAAGACCAGAATCCACTAATCTAATATTTAGGAAGTGACGAATGATCCTGGAGGGTCCTGACATCAATACGGCTTTTAAGACCATACAGTACTGGCTGCCTCTACTTATAGATTCTACAATTGATGCCATAAAATCGAATTTTGAAGTTTCTAACAAAGAATATTTCAATAAACTGTCACATGCAATGTTCTCCATAAGCATAAATATACAGCGTATCAAATAATTGGCTATAACACTTTTATTAAACAAATAGCATTTCCCATTTTTCCTATTAAACATTAAAAATGAAAAATGTTAAACCACTAAAAGCAAATTAAATCAAATAAATTAATCAAGAGTACACTTATTTTGATGAGCACTAAGGAATATATAGACTAGTTGAATCATTAGAGTATACACGTAAAACTAATAAAATGCTGTATGTTAATTATACTTCAATTAAAAAAATAAATTAAATCTAATGTCCTCAATGTTTATACCTGTTGTGGCATACAAGATTTCTTCCTTTTAAAGACTAAATAATATTATAGTGTGTGTATATATACACATATATATGTAACCCATTTTATTTATCCATGTGAATATATGTAACACTGAAGGCATACTTGGAAAATATTGTAAGTTTGGTTCCAGATCACTGCAATAATTTTTGTTTGTTTGTTTTTTGGGTTTTTTTTTAAGATTTTATTTCTTTATTTGACAGAGAGGAGAGAGATCATGAGTCGGCAGAGAGAGAAGGGGAAGCAGGCTCCCTGCTGAGCAGAGAGCCTGATGCAGGGCTTGATTCCAGGACACTGAAATCATGACCTGAGCCGAAAGCAGAGGCTTTAACCTACTGAGCCACCCAGGCGCCCCACTGCAATAATGTTAATAGCACAATAAACTGAGTCAAATAACTTTTTTTTGCCTTCCCAATGATGTAAAAATATATTGACACAATACTGTAGTCTATTAAAAGCATAATAGATTATATCTAAACATATATATTAACCTTAATTTTAAAAATACTTTATTTTTATTATTGATGGCTGACAACTGATCAGGGTGGTAGGTGCTGAAGGCTGGGCGGGGGGCTGTGGCAATTTTTAAAAATAGGACTGTAATGAAATTTGATGTATCGGTTGACTCTTCCTTTCACAAACAATCTCTCAATAGCGTGGGATCCTGTTCGATAGCATTTTACCCCCTTGTTTCAAAATTGCAGTCTGTTCTCTCAAATCCTGCTGCTGCTTTATTAACTAAGGTTATGGAATATTCTAAATCCTTTATTGTCATTTCAATAATTTCTGCAGCATCTGCACCAGGAGTAGACTCGATCTCAAGAAACCACTTTCTTTGCTCATTTGGAAGAAGAAAGTCCTCATCCAATCCTATTTCATCATGAGATTGAAGCCATTTAGTCCCATCTTCAGGCTCCACTTCTGATGCTAGTTCTCTTGCTGTTGCTGTTTCCACCACATCTACAGTCACTTCCTCCACTGAAGTCATGAACCCCTCAAAGTCATCCATGAGGGCTGGAATCGACTTCTTCCAAATTCCTGTTAATGTTGATATTTTGACCTTTTTCCTTGGATCACAAATGTTCTTGATGGCATCTAGAATGGTGAATTTTCCCCCACATTTTCAGTTTCCTTTGCCCAGATCTATCAGAAGAATTACTATCTGTGGTAGTTATAGTCTTATGAAATGTATTCTTAAATAATAAGACTTGAAAGTCAAAATTACTGCTGGACCCATGGACTACGGAATGGATGTTGTGGTAGCAGGCATGAAAACAACAGTCATCCCGTTATCCTTTTATCAGAGTTCTTGGGTAACCAAGTGCCTTGTCAATGAGCAATAATGTTTTCAATGGAATCTTTTATTATTTTTTTTTCTGACTGGTAGATCTCAATAGCAGGATTAAAATATCCATTAAGCCATGTTGTAAACAAATGTGCTGTCATCCAGGTTTTGTTATTCCATTCATGGACCACAGGCCAAATAGATTTCCCATAACTCTTAAGGGCCCTAGATTTTCAGTTGGTAAATAAGCATTGGCTTCAGGTCACCAGCTGCATTACTAACCCCTAACAAGAGAGTCAGCCTATCTTTTGAAGCTTTGAAGCCAGACATGGATTTCTCTTTTCTAGCTATGAAAGTCCTAGATGGCATCTTCTTCCAATATGAGTGTATTTCATTAACATTGAAAATCTGTTGTTTAGTGTAACCATCCTCATTATTGATCTTGGGTAGAACTTCTGGGTAACCTGCTGCGGCTTCTCCATCGGCACCTGCTGTTTTGGAAATGGCTTCTCTCCTTCAATCTCATCAACTAACCTCTGCCAGCCTCAAATTTTCCTTTTGCAGCTTCCTCAGGTCTCTCAGGCTTCACAATTGAAGAGAGTTAGGGCCTTTCCCTGGATGAGGCTTTTTCCTAGGAGCTATTGTGACTGGCTTGATCTTCTGTTGAGATCACTAAAATGTTCCCCATGTTAGCAATAAGGCTGTTTCACTTTCTTATCATTTATGTCTTCACTGGAGTGGCACTTTTAATTTTCTTCAAAAACTTTTCCTTTCTATTCAAACTTGGCTGTTTGGTGCAAGAGGCTAGCTTTCAGCCTCTCGTAGCTGTTAGCATGCCTTTCTCACTAAGCTTAATCATTTCTAGCTTTTGATTTAAAGGGAGAGATATGCAACTCTTCCCCTCGCTTGAACATTTAAAGGCCATTATAGGGTTATTAATTGGCCCCGTTTCAATATTGTTGTGCCCCAGGGAATAGGAAGTACTGAGGTGATGGAGAGAGACAGATAATGATTGGCCGGTGGGTGGAGCCATCAGGACACACATGTATTGATTAACTTTGCAGTCTTATGTGGGCAAGGTTCATGGTGCACCAAAATAATTAAAATTGTAACATCAAAGACCACTGACCACAGATCGCCTTAACAAATATAATAATGAAAAAGTTTGAAAAATTGCAAGGATTACTAAATGTGACACAGAGACAAGAACTGAACAGCTTTTGTTGGAAAAAAGGCACAGATAAACTTGCTCAACACAGGGCCACCACAACCTTCGATTTGTAAAACGTACAATATCCTCAAAACACAGTAAAGGGAAATATGCTTGTACTCATCTGTACACTTAAAATTGGCAAAGATGCTAAATTTTGTGATATATTTTTAATACAATAAAAAGAGTCAAAAAAGAAGTTACTTTTTTCACAAAGGAAATATATAAAGGATAAATGCATCATAAAAATGTTAAAGCCTATCATAGATAACTGTTTCTTTCTAAGAGGTGCTATGGTGATACAATGAACTAATATACAGAAGTTCTTAGAAGAGTAATTCAGCTATTAAAACTGTTCATCAAGGGCAGATGGGATGATTAGTGGTTGGATTTAGAACTGGAATAAGCGTGAAGGAAGATGGAAAAAAAAATTGAGAGTGTCATCCCCAAATAAGTAAAGATTTAAAACTCATGTGCTCAGTGTAGAAATATATGGGTCCTAAAGTATTCCTGGAAAGATGTAAATTTGTATAACCTTCTAAGGAATTAATTTGATAAGGTAGTTCCAAAGCCTTACAGAGGATCCTTACCCTTGACCCAGTAATTTCATTGCAAAGACTCAATCTTAAAGAACTAATTAGACATATAAGAAGATATTCATTGCTATTGCATTCTTCTTATTAAAAACTTTAGAAGATGGAATTATATCCTACAAGGAATAAGAATCTTTTATTTCATCTATATACAGCTAATGCAGTCTACCTGCTCACACGAAAATATATATCAATGTAATTAGTGACCAAAATATGAACTTTGCAATATACTTGTATTTAATAATATTGGTCACTTAGTGTTTTTAATAATACTTCTGAATGTCAAAACAACTGATTAAAATTGTATTGAATATAATTTAAAAAAAATAAGGAGAAAATCAATTAAATGAAATACAGTATCAGTTAAATGTAGGTGATAGATTATGGAAGATTTATTTTTTAAATGGTTAGAAATGTTCAATATTTTAAAAAGGAACATGAGTTTGTAACTTTGATATTCGAAAGACAAATAATTATCTAGATGTACATGGGATAGCTTTAATTACTTAATTATCACCTTACAAACTCCACAACTGAAAAGCTTAGGGCTATTAGAGATATCTTCTCATTTTATTTTATTTATTTTTCTTAAAAGATTTTATTTATTTATTTGACATAGAGAAAGAGATCACAAGTAGGCAGAGAGGCAGGCAGAGAGAGGAGGAAGCAGGCTCACCGGTGAGCAGAGTTCGATGCAGGGCTCCATCCCAGGACCCTGAGATCATGACCTGAGCCTAAGGCAGAGGCTTTAAGCCACTGAGCCACCCAGGTGCGCCGATATTTTCTCATTTTAATCTAAGTAACTATTTAATGAAATTTTAACTCTCATTATATTATAATTATTTAAAAGATAAGTACTGTGCTATACAATTTCTTAAGGAAAATTCTTAAAAATTCATAACTCACTGATTTTGTTTCTTCTTTATAAAATAATTATTTTTCAAATCATGTTGGTTGTTTTTAATAGAATGGTTGGGCAGTTTCGTATTTATACATTCACCATTTATTGATTATCTTTGTATTAGAAGCTCCTCAAGGAATAGATTATCAGGGAAGACTTCAGCCAAGTCAAGAAAATTCATGAATAAGTTGGTAAATATGTTGGGAGTGTTATAGATATAATATATTTTGGAAATTCAAAGTAATTATTACTTAGCCTAAATTGAGTGAGAGGGTCCAAGCGTTTTTAATAGAATGTGATTGGACATGAGGCATACATTAAAATATTAGTTGAACATTTTAGGAAAAGAAAGGTGAAAGAACAATCCAGGGCAGAAGCAAGAAAAAGAAATTACATAAATCATAAAGTATATAAGTGAATTATATTTGTATGTACATACACAATACAATGAAATACAATGTTATTTCCAGTGAATAGCAGGGCCACCGTGACTGTAATATAAAGCATGTACAGTTAACGTTGCAGAGGTTGGGGCACTGACCCTCTGTGAGGTCAGAAATCTGCATATAATTTTTTAAAAGATTTATTTATTTATTTTTCAAGAATGACAGAGAGAGAAAAAGAGATCATGAGCAGGAGGAGGGAATGAGGGAGAAAATCTTTCAAGCCAACTCCCTGCCAAGTGAGGAGCTAAATGTAGAGCTTGATCCCACAACCCATGAAATCTTGACTTGAGCCTAAACTGAGAGGCAGACACTTAACCGAGCCACCCAGGTACACCAAAAATCTGCATTATAATTTTGGCTCCCCCAAAATGTCACTACTAATAATCTACTATTGACCAGAAGTCTTACTGATAACATAAACAGTTAATTAACATATAGGTGATGTGTTATATGTATATGTATTTTATGTATATGTTATATGTATTATATGTATATGTTATCTGTATTATATACGTGTTATATGGATATGTATTATATGTATATGTTATATGTATTATATACTGTTTTTGTACAATAAAATAATGATAATATTTTTAATTATTTAAAAATAATTAATAAAATTATAAGGAAGAAAAAATACATTTATAGTACTCCACTGTATTGATCAAAACACATCTGCATATAAATGGACCCACACAATGCAAACCCATGTGTTCAAGAGTCAACTGCCATTGTAAAAGATGTTGGATAGATGTTGTGACAGATAGATTTAGACCAAGTTGATGGAAATTAGAAAATAACATTTTTTGCATGGTATGCTTAGAAGTCTAGATATTATTTTGTATGCAAGCATTATCCAACAATCCAACATATGTTTTTTGTTTGTTTCAAGTTTTTATTTAAATTCAGGTTAGTTAATATATAGTGTAATATTAATTCCAGGAATAAAATTTAGTAATTCATCATGTACATATAACACCTCAGACTCATCACAACTGCCCTCCTTAATATACATCAACCATTTAATTCATCTCCCCATGAACTCCACTCCAGCAACCCTCAGTTTGTTCTCTATAGTTACTCTGGTTTATGGTTTGCCTCTCTCCCCTTCCCCCCATGTTTATCTGTTTCTTAAATTCCATATATGAGTGAAATCATATGGCATTTGTCTTTCTCTGACTGACTTATTCCACTTTTCCACTTAGCATAACACACTGGATCCATCTATGTCCTTGCAAATGGTAGGATTTCAATCTTTTTATGGATGAGTAGTATTCCATAGTGTGTGTGTGTGTGTGTGTGTGTGTGTGTGTGTGTGTGTGTGTGTGTATCACCTCTTTATCCATTCATCAGTCAAAGGACATTTGGGCTCTTTCTATAATTTGGCTATTTTTAATAATGCTGCTATTAACACTAGGGTGTAGATACCCTTTCAAATTTACCCTTTGGGTAAATATCTAGTAGTGCAATTGCTGAGTCATAGGGTAATTCTAATTCTATTTTTAACTTTTTTGGAACCTCCATACTGTTTTCCAGCATGGCTTCACCAGTTTGCTTTCTCACAGTGTAAGAAGGTTTTCCTTTCTCTGCATCTTCCACAACATCTGTTGTTTCCTGTGTTGTTAATTTTAGCCATTCTGACAAGTATAGGCGATAGCTCATTGTAGTTTTGATTTGTATTTCCCTGATAGTAAGTGATGTTGGGCATCTTTTCATGTGTCTGTTAGTCATCCAGATGTCTTCTTTGGGAAAATGTCTATTCATATCCTCTGCCCATTTCT
>JAQQSY010001854.1:0-14078 GCA_028646535.1 Procyon lotor
ATTTCTGTGCATTGATTTTGTATCCTGCCACATTACTGAATTGCTGTATGAGTTCTAGTAGGTTGGGGGTGGGGTCTTTTGGGTTTTCCATATAGAGTAACATGTCGTCTGCGAAGAGAGAGAGTTTGACTTCTTCATTTCCAATTTGGATACCTTTTATTTCTTTTTGTTGTCTGATTGCTGTCGCTAGGACTTCTAGCACTATGTTGAACAAGAGTGGTGAGAGTGGGCATCTTTGTCGTGTTCCTGATCTCAGAGGGAAGGCTGTCAGCTTTTCCCCATTGAGAATGATATTTGCTGTGGCCTTTTCATAGATAGATTTGATGATGTTGAGGAATGTTCCTTCTATACCTATGCTTTGTAGAGTTTTAATCAGGAACAGATGCTGAATTTTGTCAAACGCTTTTTCTGCATCAATTGAGAGGACCATGTGGTTCTTCTCTCTTCTCTTATTGATCTGTTTATTTTTTAAAAATTTTATTTATTAGACAGAGAGAATACAAGCATGAGCAAGGGGAGCAGCCAGCAGAAGGAGAGGGAGAAGCAGGCTCCCTGCTGGGGTCTCAATTCCAGGACCTTGGGATCATAACCTTAGTGAAAGGCAGACACTTACTTAACTGACCGAGCTACCCAGGCACCCCTTAGATCTCATTTAAAGTCTTCAATATGATGCTAGTTTAATTCATTTGACTTGAACATTTCTTGTTAAATTTATTCCTAAGTTTTAAAAAGTATTTTTCTTATTATTCTGATTGTAACATTTTCCCCATTTCCAGTTCTAGATGGTTATTGCCAGTGTAGGAAGAAAACATGTCATCTTGTTTATTCATTCTAGAATATTTTATCAGAGTCTCTTGTTTTTGCCTGTACATACAATTATATCATCAACAAGAGAGATGTCTATATACCTTCTTTATCAAGATTGACATTTAATATTCCATTTTCCTGTCTTTATAGTCCTGTCTAAATGCTCAGCAATTATGATAGGGATGTATCCTTGTTATCACAAGAGAAGAGGTGAAAGGGTGACCAAAGGTAAGCCTAGGACACTGATTCCTTTCCCATCAATAAAAGATGTGTCTTACCATACAGAAAGCAAGAGATTCAGCTTGGATATGAACCCACTCATGGGAAAACCCTCATGGTTCATGTCTCCCCAAGGCAGCCTCACTACCAATGATAATGGTCAACCAGGGTGAGGATCTAAATACTCCGGAAATATTTCATATCTGCTGTCCTCCTCCAAGTACTCTCAAGACTCTAGTTTCATCTTCCTGGCTACTAGAGACGCATGACTAATAAAAACTCCAGAAGGATTTAAAGACAGAAGCATAGGGGTGCCTGGGTGGCTCAGTCAGTTAAACGTCCAATTCTTGATTTCGGCTCAGGTCATGATCTCAGGATCATGAGATCCAGCCTCACCTTAGGCTCTGTGCTGGGCATGGAGCCTGCTTAAGATTCTTTCTCCCTCTCTCTCTGCCCCTCACCCCCTCAAAAAAACAAATACATAAAATAAATTTTAAAAAAGAGGCCTTTCTGGGTGGCTCAGTCAGTTAAGTGTCTGCCTTTGGCTTAGGTCATGATCTCAGGGTTCTGGAATCCAGCCCCATGTTGGGCTCCCTGCTCAGTGTGGAGCCTGCTTCTGCCTTCCCCCTCCACCCACCGTGCTTGTGCTCTCTCTTGTTATCTCTCTCTCAAATAAATAAATAAAATCTTTTTTTTTTTTTTTAAAAAAAAAAAAAGAGGCCTTTACCAACACAGAGATTGAATAATCTGCTTTTTCCATTATAAGCTCAGTTAGGAGGCGATTACTGTAATTTATTCACCCCATCATTTGATCATTCAACGTGCATTTATGAAGTTCCTATAAGGGGACAGCTATTTCGAGATTAGTCTTGAAGAAGACCAATTCTTGATTTTAGAGTCTAGATGGGGAATCAGATACAGAAATAAATAATGTAACTACTGTGTGAGAAGTTTTATAATACAAGTAGGTATCAAGACGTGCAGGGCCTGGGATTTTTATTCTTTCAAGCTAACAAGTGAGTTTGTGGTTGTTTTCATGGGTACTAGAAAAAGACATGTCTCTGGATCAGAGACAACAACTTTATTATTCACAGCAAAAGCACTAGTCTGAGCTTCCTGCTCATTTGTGTTGGTTCCCCCACCTGCCCCAAGTCCTGGGGAGATGCACCGGGCTCATCAGAGTTGTCTGCACACTCAGTGGATTGTATTACAGGAGAACACGAAACTTGAGGAATTCAGTGTTTTTATAGGTAGGCAAAGCAAGCCTGCTCTTTACCTAAGGGAGACTTTACCTCATCTAAGGTTGCTTGCCCCAAATACAACCCTGAAAAATGAGTAAAGAATGGCCATGGCCTTGCAGTCTTACCATATCCAGCAAGATCATGCACGAATACTCAGAGTCCATGTAGCATAACTGCCAGAGGTATGAAGACCTCAATTGTCTTAGCAATTGATTTAATAATTTTGTAATCAAACACGTGCTCATTTTCTGTTGGTTTGTTTATTTTTATCACTGCACAGCTAGCTACCTTGGGGTTCTAATAAACAATGGTTAGTCCTTAAAGAGATATATCATAGAAACTATTATAATTTCCAGGGAAAATAAAATTAAATGCAGCTGTGGCTCAAGGGGTTTGGTTAAACAAAGAAGGAATGCATTTTTTTAAAGGAAGTAATGATTTGGCAAAGTCATCATTTATAGAATAAATACACCTAGATTTGAAGGGTTTCTTCTCCCTAACTTCCCAGTTCTATGACTTTCCACAAATGACATAACCCCTGGGCTTCCTTATATGTGCCCTTTAGGTTTTTTTCAGCATTAAAAACAAAGCTTATGAAGCCTTCTGCATATAATGGGTATTCAGTAAATGGCACGTTCTATTATTGTTATGTTCAAACATATAAATGGTAGGTAGAGTTTGTTAACATATATCTTGTGTGCTTCCTGTCATTTTGAATTAAGCAGTTCATTTATCTCTTAATTACAAGGCTGTGAATTCCTGAGGAGCATTGAATTTTAGTCATAATAATGATCTAAGCTCCAAACTCTTTTTTCCTCCTTTCAAAGTTTCAAAGCCAACAGTTGTGTTTTACATAAACCTTTCCTAAATCAAGCAAAGAGAAAGATCTGATATGAAGTATATATGTGTAATTTATCACTTCTTGTTTAGTTTTAATCATAAAGGTAACACATGCTCAATTATTTTCAAAAACTCTAATAATGCCAAAGAATTGAGGTAAAAGTGAAAATTTCCATTTCCCCCAATCCCATTTCCCCGAGGATAATCATTAGAGTTTGATGTGTTCCTTCCAGGTTTTTTCCTATGTCTAGAAAGTGTAGTATAATTATTTTCTTCCAAAGATTGTATGAATTATGCTCAAGTGGAAGCACTATATTATTATTTCTAATCGCTAGCTTGTGGGGTATTTTTTATTCAAAGCAGCTTTTAGTAATACACTAATGTATTATGTAATTAATATTATGTATTATGTAATTAATGTATTATGTAATTATGTTCATGCATAAGTTAGTCCTAACTTGTTCTGAAAGCCCCAAATACACAGTCTTCCTTTTCTGGAGTTTTATATTCATGTAAATATATTTCCTCAAACATAACTCAGACCTCATTGTCTTTATAATTAGTATTTTCATTCATTTCTGTGAAACCAATAGGAATATTTTTATCTTCTATTTTACTTACCATTTGTGAGCTTTAAACTTTCCTAATACTCCCAAGAGGCAACAAAGAAAACTCCTTATGTTTATAGAGTGCTTTACAAGTTACAAAGCTCTTTCTCAAACACCTGCAGTGCTCTTCCTGTGACTCTATAATGAGGGGCAAGCATTATTGTCCCAACTGACTAATAGGACAATTAAAGTAATGAAGGTTAAAAAGTGACTTGCCTCAGGTCACACAACTAGTAACAGCCACAAACCCAGGTCACCTCAGTGTATTAGAGAACTCTAGTTGCTTCGCAAAACAATTCTCCAGAATGAGTTGAGCCTTCACAGATGCAGAATATGGTGCAGGAAATATAACTCAGAATTTATAAAGGACATTCCTGATTCCTTTAAGAAGTGTTTTCCTTTCATTGAAAAAATAAGCTATATATACCTGCAGTTAATTTTTAGCTAGTTTGTTTTAAGATGGAATTATAATTATCAGCATAAATAAAAATAAGGCGTTGATCATTTCTATCCATAGAGACTGTATACCTCACTAACTCTTTTATCAAGAAAATCTTCGTGGTGATGAGTGGATTCAAAACTAACTGAACAAGAAAGGCAGGCAACTCTATTCATTTGAATTTTTTCATTCCTGGCAAGAGAAATAGCATAAGGATATACGAGAACTGTGACTTCAATAAGATGATTAAAAAATAGGCTTGATTTTTTTTTTAGAGCGGTCTTAAGTTTACAGAAAAACTGAGTGGAAAGTACAGAGAGTTCCCAGCTACTCCCTTAGCCTTCCCTCACTTCTGTCAGAGAGTTTCCCCTGTCATTAATGTCTTGCATTCAGGATGGTACATTTGTTACAGCTGATGAATCAATAATACATTATCATTAAAGTCTATAGTTTACGTTAGGGTTCACTCTTTGTATTACACAGTTCTGTGGGTCTTATATGCAGAGTATATATCCACCATTACAGTCTCCTATAGAAAAGTTTCTTTGCCCTAAAATCCCCTGTGTTCCACCTATTCAACCCTCTCTTCCTCCCTGCCCCCCAACTCCTCGCAACCACTGGTCCTTTTTCTATCTCCATAGTTTACTGTGGAGTACATAGCCTTTTTAATTTGGCTTATTTCATTTAGCAATGGTTTTAAGTTTCCTCTTTGTGTAGCTTGATAGTTCATTTTATCACTGAATAATATTCCATCATATAGATGTACCAGTTTGTTTGCCTATTCTCCTATTGAAGGATATTTTGGTTGCTTCTAAGTTTTGATAGTTATTAAGTTGCTATAAACATTTGTATGCTGGTTTTGGTGTGAGCATAAGTTTTTAATTCATTTGGGCAAATAACTAAGAACATGATTGCTGGATTATATGATAGGAGTATGTTTAACTTTGTAAGAAACCGTCAAAGTATCTTCCAAAGTGGCTAGACCATTTGAAAGTTCCTGTTGCACCATATCCTCATCTTTATTTGGTGTAGTGTGTTTTGGATTTAACCTTTCCCACAGATATGTAGTGGTATCTCACAGTGGTTTTAATTATCATAAAAGAGAATTGTTTTTTAAATCTATTAGACTGATCCTCCTACATCTAAATCAGACTTAAGACAACTAGATCAGCTCTTGTTCAAATTAGTGGGGTTTTTTTTCCACCATAGACATGTTCTTATGATTCTACTAGATAGAAGCCATGAAGAAAAACCATGTGCTCAGAATAAAGGGAAGGAAATACTAAAAGGCTGGAGCTGAGAACATATTGTCAAGTAGAAATTGGCCAGTGTGTTTGGCACTGGTATGGCGCAGGGATAAAAATGATTTAACAGCAGTATTTGGGATGATAAAAGGGAAGAGAGCTAATTGGCAACCAGAAGTGTGCAGTAGATTGCAGATTGCCAATAAAAATATGAATGAAAACAGTTGACTCCATAATTGGAGACAACTGCTTCATATCCCAGAGATATAAGAAAAGAAGAAATGTCAACATTTGAGCATAGTGTGGTTGTAGGTAGTTAAAACCAATGAGAAGTGAAGATTTCTCTCATTGAGGTTGGGAGAAGAGCTGATATAGCAGAGGCAGGCGATGCTCTGCCCATATCCCCTGGAACTTCATCATTTTAGTTCACTGTGGTGGAGTGCCAGCATCTACATTTCTTTTGCTAATGGAGATAATGAAGGCAAGAGTTGGTGTAAAAATAGAAGGGCCACATGTACCCCAATGTGCATAGCAACAATGGCCACAACTGCCAAACTGTGGAAAGAACCAAGATGCCCTTCAACAGATGAATGGATAAAGAAGATATGGTCCATATATACCATGGAATATTATGCCTCCATTAGAAAGGACGAATATCCAACTTTTGTATCAACATGGATGGGACTGGAGGAGATTATGTGGAGTGAAATAAGTCAAGCAGAGAGAGCCAGTCACCTTATGGTTTCACTTACGTGCTGAGCATAAAGAAAAACATGGAGGGCATTGTGAGAAGGAAGGGAAAGGTGAATGGGGGGAAATCAGAGGGGGAGATGAACCATGAGAGACTGTGGACTCTGAGCCACAAACTGAGGGTTTAGGAGGGGTGGGAGTGGGGGGTTGGGCAAGCCTGGTGGTGGATATTGAAGAGGGCACGTATTACATGGAGCAGTGGGTGTGGTGCATGAACAATAAATCTTGTAACGCTGAAAAAATAAACATATTTGGGGAAAAAAAAGATTTGGTGTAAAAATACCCCATTTCCTTGGGGTGCCTGGGTGGCTTAGATGTTTAAGCATCTGCCTTCAGCTCAGGTCATGATCTCAGCGTTCCTGGGATCAAGCCCCATGTCAGGCTCTCAGCTCAGTGGGGAGTCTGCATCTCCCTCTGCTTCTGCCTCTCCTGCTTGTGCTTTCTCTCTCAAATGAATAAATAAAATCTTAAAAAAAAAAATCCCAAACTCTTATGTAAATAGCTCTGTTACAGATGGCTCCCAGCCCATCTTAGCCAATGACTTGATGACACCACCTTTTCCAAATACTTTCTTTTCTTTGTCTCATTTACCTTCCCTCCCATAACTGTGTTTTTTGGAATAGACTCCCAATTACTGTTTTCGCACTGGAATTCGTATTTTAGGATCAGCTTCTGGAGGAATCCAAGCTCAAATAGTTGTTGGTTACATGTTTCTTCAGAATCCCCCATCCCCATTGATTACTACTGCCTCCCTTGTTCGAGGCTCCCCCAAATCTTCTCCCTGTATTTGTCTGGGGACCTCTTGCTGTCATCCTGCAGTTGCCAAGTTACTGCAGCCAGAAAACAACAACTGATCATTCTTGCACAATGCAGAGGAAATTAATTAAATATAGTGTTAACGCTTCCTCATGTGTTTGCATTTTAAAGGGGATCCTTGGAGAAAGGACTCAAAGGAGTGAATGGCTAGTAGTGAAATCTGATTCTGTGCCACCTGAATGGAGGAGATTATTTTGAGCAAGACTTCTTATATCCTTTACCTCTGATTCTGGTACTCCTTGGACCATTTGGGAGAAAAGAAGCAGATGAACTTGTCCCTCTTTAGTGATGAGTCAAAATTAGAAATTAGATGGAAGGGCACAAGAAGAGGAATTTGAAGGAAAGCCAAAGAATTTAGCTTAAAGCAGTAACAAGAATAAAACAGCATATTTATTAATTCTAAGACATCTTTTTTCAGCATTTTAATCTTTGAAATTAAAATACATCTTATAATCAATAGCATCTCTTATTGTTATCAGGTGGCAAACACAATGTCATTGCCTGTGATGTGAAATTGGGTCACAGCTCTTCGTGTTGTTGTCACTTCAGTTGAATGATGTGCACTGTTGGCATAGCATATGTTGAGTTTAATAGCTGTTTAAAGTGTCATGAATGTAATACTGCTTTAGGATTGAAACAAATAGCTATCATGTATGCAGAATGGGGTGGGAACAGATCAGCAAGGTATAAATTCGGTATTAAGCAAATTATTTGTCACTGGATGGCTGATCCTAAATTCCATATTTTCATGGAAAATGCTTTTCCATGTGCTTTATAGGATGTAGGAAAGGAAGAAAGATGTACAAAGGCAGAAGAAGCTGTGTTATATTTTATTAGTGAGATTCATGCAAAAGGATTGCCTATCATACACAAATCAACAGTGGCAAGAGAAATTGCCAAATTCCTCACAATAGGTGAATGAAATCTCAGTGCGATAGGAAGCTAGAGTAAATGAATCATGAATTGCAAGGAACTATCTTGAAGATGTATGATATCCATTTATCAGAAACTTCCTGCTGATTTGGAACAGAACGCACTAACTTTCAGCATGATGCCATTGCAGAAAAAGTTCAATATGTGTTTAATCAAATAAGTAATGCCTGGGATGGGAATTTGTTTTCTTTGAGGAGACTTAAAATTACACTGTCAATGCAAAAGAATCTTTAAAATGATCAAGAGTATGAGTTTGAGTTATGGCAAGCATTGTGTCACTGTAATCTTATACCTGCCAATTGCTGAAGTTACTGCCATATTTAATTTAATTTAAACAATGTCTAAGAAGAACTTCTTCAAAGATATTATTGGGAGTGGACCAAAAGGGTATGGATAATGGTTGAGTGGATAGAGGACGGGTTAGAAGGCTTCTGGAAGAGACATCCAGAACTTACTATATTTTCTAATCCTCAGTGATTTTATGGACATGTTTCTGAGCAGTTAAATAGTAATCTCATCTAAAAGCATAGCGATATGGTTGTTAATCGTGATGGCATGACTAGGCTAGTACATTGCCTCCGTGTTTCTATCAGCAAACCATTTGAGGACCACTTGCAGGAGGAGTCTGAGTCCTGGTTCTTATCTGAAAATTTTCTGTTAAGAAGTTCTGATACGATAAAGTATCAGCATCAAAACTTACAGGATGGAGACAGTAGTTGTGCACACTTTAAAGAAATGCTGCCTCACCAGCATTCTTGATGTTCCAGAGGACATTATTTTATGGAAAAATATGAATTCCAATGAGTCTAAGTTGAAAAGAGATTCAGAAAATTTGAATTCTACGTATGTGAAGAATTTTAGGAATACATTAACCGATTTACTTCACATGTATTTACCCTTTTTACATATGCATAGTACTGCTATGTGATTTTAAATATTTATATGTCTTCGAAATAAATCCCACCCTTTCAGTAAGTATAAAATAAAAATTCCAAGTGATAAAAAGCATTATGTCATAGATAATATTTTTGCTTCAAAGCTAAAAGCATCATTAAAGTTAAGTTCACAGAAATTGAAGGTTTGACTCGCTAGTAATATATAAGTCTGAATGTGTGACTGCACCACAAGAAGAAAAATCCACAGAATAGATATTAACATACCTCTTTCAATAATTGATAAAATTAATCAGGAAAAAAATCCACAAGGATGCAGAAATTTGAACAAAACAATGAATAAACTTATGTTAATGAGCCTGTGTAAGACATTTGCACTGAACAACTGTAGACTTTGCATTCTCCACAAGCTTACGAAAGGTCTATAAGCTGGGCCACAGAGCAAGTCTCAGCAAATTTTTAGTGGCTGAAGTCACTAAGAACATCTACTCTGAAGAGTAGAGATGAGACTCTGGTCTCAGGGTTGTAAGATGGAACCCTGCATCGGGCTCCATGCTGGGCGTGGAGCCTGTTTAAGATTCTCTCTCTCCCTTTCCATCTGCCCCTAATGCCCCACTTGAGCTCTCTCTTTCTCTTTCTCTCTCTCAAATAAAATAAATAAATAAAATCCTTTTAAAAATCAGTTAAAAAAACAAAGAAGTAGAAAACCTCTATGTTTGGAAATTAACCAATACATTTCTAAATAAGACTTAGGGTGAAGGTAAAATTCTAATAGAAGTTAGATGTTAGATAAGGGAGAAAATGTTACCAATATTCACACAAGATACGATTTGTGTATTTAGAAAATTCAAGAGAGGCTACAGATAAATTGTTAGAATTGTTAAGAGATATTAAAAACACATTAGAGTCAATAAGAGTTTAGCAAACTTGCTAGTTTCAAAATCAATATATGGGTGTCAAATATATTTCTATATGCCAGCAAAAACAATTAGGAAAGAAAGACACTATTTATTCTGTTGTCAAAATACCAATTATATGGAAATAAACTTAACAAAAAATGTGTAAGATCCCCATAGATAATTATACTGCTTAATAGAGAGACATTAGAGAAAACCCCATAAATGGATTAGAAAGCAATTATAAAGATGCCAAGTCTCCCAGATGTATCTAAAGATATAGTGCCATTCAAATTCTCAACATGGTTATATGTATGTGTGCAGGTTAACAAGCTGACCTTAAAATTTATATGGAAATGCAAACAAACTTATTCTACTTGACGTCAAAATTTATTATAAAACTCTAGTGATTAAAATAGGCTGTTGACAAAACAAAGAATTCTAAGATGGAATGGAGTCCAGAAGCAAACCCTCCCACATGTGGACCTTGACTTATGAAAGAGTTGGCCCAACAGAGTATGGTGAAAAAACAGAATGCTCAATAAATATTGTCAGAACTGTATATCCATATAGAAAATGTGAAAAGGACCTCTCATTATTTGCAAGCTCCAAGCGAGTTACAGTGAAAGACAGCACTATAAAGACTTAACAAGGGAAAAGAAAAACCTCTATGAATGCAGGTTAGGGAAAGATTTCATAAGTCATAAAAAGCACTAACCATAAAAGGAAAAATTAATAAGTTTGACTTCACTAAAATAGAAACTTCTATTCAATGCCATTTGGGAAAAGAGAAGCCACAGAGCAGAAGATATATGCACTACACATGCATGAGACAAGACAGACGCAGAACAGAAAATGTACAGTGTTTCTCTCTTGGGCGTTCTCTTCCTCCTACCAACCCACACACGGGTGTTTCTTGTTTTGTTTTGGTTTTGGTTGCCTTTTTTTTTTTTTTAGGTGCGTATATGTGGTAACTGAAAGGTGAACATGAGTACATCTTTGATATTTCCAAAAATAAAAAACACTAATTTGGTTTCGAATCTCTAAGGATCAATTTTCTGTAAGAAGTTTTTGTCTCATACATTTGAGGGAAGGACTAAGTTGGGAAAAATGCAAAAAGAAAGTGAAAAGATAGCCTAGATGAACACGATGGTGCTCTGTGCTCTGAACAAGGGAGAAAAATGAATAGTTTAACCTTCTAGGACATGAGGGGAAGCTGAATCTGAAAGGGAAGGTAAACAGTGCAAGTAGGAAAGGAAAATGAAAATGTGCGCAATGGAGCTGAGAAATGTAGAAAGGTAACATCTGAATGATCATGGAAAAGCTCCTATAGTGGTGAGAAAAACAAGGGATAGGGTGGCTGGGTCATGGACATTGGGGAGGGTACGTGCTATGGTAAGTGCTGTGAAATGTGTAAGCCTGATGATTCACAGACATGTACCCTGGGGCAAATAATACATTTTATGTTAATAAAAATATAAATTTAAAAAAATAAACAATAAAAAAAAAGGACAAATAATGGTGATTCTCAGGGTCTTAGAGGAACTCCAGATCTTGGATGGGAGGGAAGAGGAGTTTTTAAATTTACATAAGTAACAGAGCCTCCAAAGGAGCCCCAGAAGAAGCTGTTTATTTTTAACAATGGAATATTTACAAAATAAAGGCAAAATGAGAAAACCCCGTTTTTCTTGGGAAGTTGAGTGAAAAGTATATGGAAAACATCAGTAGATAGGAAAATTTACAACAGAACAAATTCTAACCAGGGAGAATCTGAAATCGTCAGCATGCAGAAATGGGAATTTTGGTATTGCTGCTTAATAAAAAGGATCATTTTAATTTCTTTACTTTATGAGCTTCTGTCAATTCATTTTTATTTTTTTCTTTTGGAGCTTTCTGTTGAAGGCTATAGAATATGGAACAGCAGGAACTCAGAAACTTGGTGTTGATACCCTCGTTTTACTATACAAATAGAAGTCCTAATTAATGTGCATCATCGAATAAAATTGTGGTGGCAGTGAACGTCATAAAAATGTTTCAACCTCATTTCTTCCCTTGAAAGACCCTTTGGTTTGTCAATGTGTATATAATCTTCCTTTTGATTAATTGTTAATTTTCCGCCTTATGGGTTGTTATTATTTCTCTTATTGATCCATTTGACCATGTAGATTATTAGCATGTCTTTCAGAGAAGAGAGTAGAGGGAAACTAAATAAATATATTTGTCTACACTTACTAAGCTTCCTGTTAATCCCAGCTTGGAAAGGGTCAAAGACATTTAACACTGCTGACTAAAATGGTGTTGTTGGGATTAGTCCTATAAACCAAGACAACTGAAACACCTACAGGGTCTTGGCAGCTAAGGTAAATTAGTGCCTGGGGTTCTCCGTACATGACGGCAGCTGCGGGCAGTATACGCTCCTCCTGAAGGGACTACAATATTTAACTTACACTGCATACCGTGCATCTGAATTAAACCCACAGGCTGCCAGTTTCCAATGTCTGCACCATTTGCATGGGTAATAAAAGCTGTATGTGCTTAGACGTGAGAAAAATACTGTTGCTGAAATGTGTGTAGCCTTGCTCTAGTAAAGTCGTATAGTTATAAGCTAGTTAACATGAGCAACGCCAAACAGGGACCAGAAGGTATGCTTTAAGCATACCGTGAAGTCTAGAGTTAACACGTGAACAGCTGGGCCCACCCGGGTTTATAATAATTTACAAGGAAGTAACTCTTTTACCTAAAACCTATCCTAAGCCTAAAATAAACAGATCCTCCTGAGTGTGTGTTCAGAGCCTTTCCTACAGAGGTGTTCAATAATTATTTTTAATGATCAAAAATGATGTTTGAAGAGAGAGCAATATGCTCCATAGGAGTTTCACAATACAAGTTTCTGTGGCTTGAGAAGAGATTGTTGAAACAAATCCCAAATTAATTGCATATATTTTTTGAGAGATGATTTTTTATTTGCAAGTAGTGATGTTTTCCTCTGATGTATATATTTAAGCTTTTATGTTTGTTTTTGTTCACTTTTCTTCAGGGAAAATTTCATGGCAATCCGATGCACGTAGCTGTGGTTATTTCAAACTGTTTAAGGGAAGAGAGGAGAATATTGGCTGCAGCCAACATGCCCGTTCAGGTAATATTTTCTGAACTTGTGGTCTTATTACCGCCTTGAACTCAATTTTTCTGAAACAGAAATTCTTACCTTCTTCCCAGCCGTTACCTATGTTAATGGTGCCACTATCCTTCCCCTCACTTGGAATCAAGGTCTTTGAGTAATTCCTTTTCCCTGCCTCTATACTGGGATAATTACCAAGGTTTTCTAGAGTTTGTTTCTGGAATCCTGTCTATACATTCTTTGCTGTTTCTATTGGTAATGCTCTGGTCCATGGTCTTATAATATCAGTTGAGGGATAGAGTTCACTGCCTCCTAGCTGAATTCCTAGCTACCATTCGGACTTTGCTTCCCTCAGCATGATGGTCCTCAGGGACTGATCTTTGTCAAAACCTTCTGTGGCTCTGGATTTTCTACTCCCGACCAGTCCAAAACTACACACACAAAATTTTATCTTATAGAAATTGCATAAATACTTGCTTATTGATTGTTTCAATGTACTTTGCCTTGCCATATTTTAGATTATATTTTATCATACTATCCTCAATGAATTCTGAGCCCCCATCAAAGACAAATAGAGGGATCAATGAAGTCCTTAGGAATATTTTTTCAGTTAATCCTTATAAAAAGGAAAGAGTATGTAAATAATCAATTTCCAGATGCTGTTGTCCATAATTTAGTGAATCACACCACTATATTTATTTTTAAAGGTCCCAGAAAAGTGTCTTTTTTTGAGCTATTAAAAATTTTTAGACTTAGCTATTTTCACATTATGGTTGTTTTTGAAGAAATATGGAATTTTAATAATTTGCCTTTCTTATTTTTTAGAAAAATTTAAAAATAATAAAAAGTAATAATAAATATATAATAAAAATAAATTAAATAATAAATATAAATAATATATAAATATATTTATATAAGATAAATATACGTAAACCATATATTTATATTATATATTTTACATTATATTTTTATACTATTATATATTATATATATTATTATATCTATTATATATAATTATATAATAATATTATTATATTATATTATATATATTATATAAACACTATATCATTTATATATTATATATTATTTATTATTTAGATTATATTATATATAAAATAAATATAAATATATTTATAAAAATATAAATAAATATAAATAATAAAAATAAATTAAAAATATTTTTTAATTTGGGGCGCCTGGGTGGCTCAGTGGGTTAAAGCCTCTGCCTTCAGCTCAGGTCATGATCTCAGGGTCCTGGGATTGAGCCCCGCATC
>JAQQSY010001855.1:0-14077 GCA_028646535.1 Procyon lotor
TCACTCCACCCCATTTATAACTTGTCTCCTTTTTATAAGATTTGGAGAAGGGCAGGGGGCCAGAAAAGTCTCTCTTACTCTTTATCAGAGGTTGGGAGAAAGAAGCAGTAGGGTGGGTGGCAGGGCTCCTAGAGACTAGGGCGACTGAAGAAGATCATCAGCTTTTGACCCTGGCAGTCCCACTGCAACCAATTACTACCTGTCTAATTCCATCAGCATATTTTATCTTTCTGAGATACCCTTTCCCTAGAGAAAGGTCAGAAAGGTCCCATTGCTGAGGTAATCAAGACTCATGGATGCTTATATTTCAGAGAAATGGGACCATACTCTCTTTCATCTTGAACACTGTCGCTGACTGTGGTTACCTGTGAGTTGAACTCCCCTTGTGCAAGACTTCCTCTTAACAAATACGCTTCTGGTTCCTGGTCTTTCAGTGTTTGTCTGTCTTCTTTACTTCCCTGCTATCCCTGTGCCGTGTGCTTGTCCCTCTGGTCTACTGCTTTGACAGCTTTAATAGGGGTCACACACCCCTGCCTGGGATGCAGGTGACAGACAGTTTCTGACTTTACGGTTTGATAAGTGGCTGCGTGCCGACCGAGACGGTCATCAGGTTTGGGTGAGCACTGAGGAGTCATCTCAACTGACAAGGTTCAAATCAAGCCCCACCTCTTCCAACTCTGTCTCCATTGAACTTACGCTGTCTTACACTTGGACAGGTTATTTCCTTCCCTACTTATTTGCCTCTCTCTACTTTGACTTTTATTTTTCACTTCTATGCATTAAAACTCCCAAGAGGGACGCCTCGGTGGCTCATTCGGTTAAGCATCTGCCTTTGGCTTCGGTCATGATCCCAGGGTCCTAGGATGGAGCCCCACATCAGGCCCCTTGCTCGTCAAAGAACCTGCTTCTTTCTCTTCCTGCTGCTCACTCTCGCTTGTGTGCTCTCTCTCTCTCTGGCAAATAAATAAATAAAAACTTAAAAAAAACCCTTAAGGTTTATGACCCTAGGAGCTCTGAGTGTGATTTTGAACATCTACGGCCTATTCACCCATAGGTGCTCTTAGATCTACCTATAGACATCTTGAAATCAGACTTAGGCTCAGCTATGGCTTTTTTGTCTTGTGTCACTGGAAGTGATAAGAGGGAGCCCACTGAGAAAAACAATGCAACAGTTACATGTCATTTTGCCTAGAAAAACTACTTACAGGATTCTTCAATCCTCTGGATTTTAGAACTTCCTAGACCCCTTTCCCCCAACATACCATACATGTACAAAACATGCATACACACACACTAACACACGTATCTTGGGCCCCCTTCTCTATTCCCAAAGCTCCCCACATCTGTGTGACTCTTATATTGTCTTGCTTCTCTACCTAGGTGAATTCTAATCACTTTTAGAGTGATCATTATGGTCTTTTGTCTTACGCATTTTTGTACCACAGGCACCTATCTCAACAGCAGAATCATGGTAGGAGAATTGTAAGAGAAAGGAAGAGAGAGAGGAACTAAATGAATTTAGGGTACAATTAAGTTTAAGATTTAACTAAACAAATGAATGTGCACAAGTAATTTGAGGTTTCTAAACCTCAGTTTTCTCTGTAAAAGGGGAATGTAATAACGTCTTTAGAATATTTACTGTATATAACTCAAGATAAAAATCTAAAATTAGAATTGTTCTTAAATCAGAATACAATTTGTTTTCAGCACAAACAGGCTACACTTTCTATATTTTTAAAAAGTAAACATTAAACATCAATTTGTGTTCAAAGCAATCAGTTCTGTTTTAAAGGCTCCTGCTGTGAGATTCATATTCTACAATGAAATTTCATTTCTCACCTTTAGACCTTAAGCATTTGTTTTCAGCTAACTATTTTTACTTATATATAATAAATGTTTGCATTTATATTCACCATGATCGTCTGAGATTTTTGATCTATTCGTTCAGGTTGACTTGAAATACATCTAGATCTTTTGTGGATGAGCTGATTGCACTAACATTATAAAGGAAAATCTTCCAGAAAGAGACTGTGTAGACTTGTGTACGTGACCTATTCGTTGAATTCTCCTGGAAGGCTTTATGCCAGCAAGA
Organism: Procyon lotor; assembly: GCA_028646535.1. Lineage (NCBI taxonomy): Eukaryota > Metazoa > Chordata > Mammalia > Carnivora > Procyonidae > Procyon > Procyon lotor. Next base: position 2,093 of record JAQQSY010001855.1, read on the forward strand.
ATCATTTTTTTCTCCCCACAGATTAAACTGAATATATATTGCCAACACACAGACACACTCAGCTACTATCCAGTACGTTGACACACTTGAATTTATAGTTATGATAAAGCCATTTGGAAAAACAAACTCAAGCTGTGAACCAGTGAGAACTAATCCCAGATTCAAAATCCAGTCCCTGAAAGGGGCTGCACCATTGTGGCCGTGAACATTTGATAATGTAAATGTTCCCCTCAAGGCTCTGGATGACAAGCCTGATGGAAAGGAAGGGGGAATACTGGGCCTACAACACTGCTCACCAAATGTGCTGACTAAAGAGAACAAGCAATTCCGTCTGGGACCCAGAGCCCCTGGCAGCTTCTCAGGGTAGCTTCTGCCTTTGGTGGCAAAACAGAGTTAGGGCTTTTTTTTTTTCATTGTTTTTTGAAAGGAGATGAGTATATTCATTTTTTAACGTTGGCTTCTTTGTGTTACAGACAGTCTGTTAGCACACATTTTCAGATTTACTTCAGAAAAGAAACGAAATAGAAGTGTGGATGCATGTTAATTACCCAAAAACATGGTGCACCAGATGGCCACCAAGGTCTGCTCCAGTCTAGTAGGTAAATAATGCTTCCCAATCCCTTTGTCCCTCTGAAAATCAAATTTTGAATTATTTTCTTTCCTATTACTGTTAATGCAGCAGGTAACCGAGGGCAATAGAAAGCCACATTTATGATTGGACCACAAGGGGTGAAGGTAAACATTTCTTTTCCTCTTGCTAAATTAGGCAGAATTATTGGGTCTGGAAGAAGTCAAGAAAAATGCTTATAATGCCCCAAAGCATAGAATCAGGGCATCTTCAGTCAAAGCATAAATACTAGAGAAAACAGTTTCTTTTTTCAAAGCATGCATAATGTTTCAGACCTTGTCTACATTATTGATATAGGTATAATGATTCCGACATCACGATTCCTCTCAGTAACCTGTGTAATGAGCCCTCTTGTACTACTTACGGGAGATTTTTAAATTAATTAGGTCAGTGTATATAGTCACAGTCCATTCTCAGGAAAACAAAATTTGAACTTTTAAAATGTCTTTCTGCTGAGTTGGGTATACACAATAAAGTCTGCATGACATTTCAAATGCTCTATTTCACCTCAGTGCGCTCCAAGACTGAAAGTATTAACTTCCATAATATGTCTGTAACTAAAGGGGCAGGGCGGTACATTTGAGATATTGGATTTTGGTCCCTCCCTCTCCTGTGGTGGCTTTCTTTTATTCTTCATCAAGGAGGTAACCAGCTATGCATTCAGGGTTGTAAATGATGGATTTGACAGGTGGAAAAAGCAGAAATCATCTGCAAGAGAACTTAGTGGTTCCAAGTATAAACCAAATAACTGGTAGAAGCTGGGAAAAAAGCACAGCTTCCCCACTCTGGGGAAGGGGTCCCACAGGCTGGCACACATGCAATCACGGGAGACATCGTACAAGACGAGACCAAGCACAGAACCATGACCTCCCAGGGGGACCAATGATGATGGAGGATCAGGGCCAAGCCAGAGCACAGACAATACAGCCACTGCTTGCCCACCAAAGGACATCCTGCATGAGTCCTACATTTACAGAAAACCCCAAGGGAAGGAGTAGGTAAAGGGGGAAGAGAGATCTGCAAATTGATGGACGTTATTTCTACCTTTCCTGGCAGACTAAGGTCTCAAGATAAAAATCAGAGTGAAATTGAAAAAAATAAAAAATTCATTTTCCATAAGTGAGCTTACTGATTGAGGGTCAGGTCTGTAACTTTTATAAAGACAATCTTGAAATCTGGGAGAAGGTGAGGAAGGAAAACAGTATGACATTTCCTAAACAAACTTGGGAAAGACAAAGATGAACAGGTTAACAATTCTACAGAGGGAATTCTCATGGTTAAGAGTACCGGCCATGCTATAGATAATAGTTGCCTGTATGCCAAGAGCTTTCGTACATGAACCTATCCACTCCTCCTAAAGCCTTATGAGGGTGGCAGGAACATTATCTCTAATTCACAGATTAGAAGAGTAATGTTACTGTGTAAATAACCAGCTTCAGATTCAGAACTGGGCTAGGAGGAAGTTAAAGATGCCGAACACAGTACACCAACCTCAGTGCTCACCCGGAATGTGCAGAACTGATGCAAAGTAGGGGGGTGATTACTTTCTCGCCTGCCTGGGCACAGAATCCAAGCACAATTAAGAGCTAAGACCCTAGCCCTTCAGAATGCCATCTGAAACTACAAATTCATCATGACCCATTTCCCACTCTCTCCATGGTGTGCTTATGGCTACATTTCCCAATAAAACTACCGTTTTTCAGAGCCTTAAAGTAAAATACTATGCAAATGAAAAACAGAGCATACAATTGGAGATTTTCCACTTACCTGAAATGAAGCAGTTTTCATACATATATAGTATAAAAAAAAACTCTATCTCTTTTTTAAAGATCTTATTTATTTTAGAGAGAGAGCACATGAGTGGGGAGATAGACGGAAAGGAAAGAATCTCAAGCAGACTTTGTGCTGAGGGCAAAGCCCAACACGGGCTCGATCTCATGACCCTGAGATCGAGCCAAAATCGAGTTGGTCACTCAACCAATTGAGCCACCCATGCTCCCCAAGATTCATCTCTTTTTTATGAGGTCAATCATCACTTTCTCCAAATCTAAAATAAAAAGTGCTGGTTTTTATAAAAAAAAAAAAAAAAAGATAAATAAAACTGGGATGAGGGATGGGTGCCTATGGAATTATAATTCAAGAAAATAATTTTTCTTGAAAAAAGTTAAAGGTTACATATTGGCCAGAAGTCTGAGTGAAGAGAATGAAACCTCCTTTCTTTGTACTTTTTTGTTTTCTTCTCTGATATCAGTGATATTTTTTTCATTTTATATAAATAGACTAAGTTTTAAGTAGCACCTCCCAGAAAACAAAGAATCTCATAAGAAGTAATGGGTTCAACTTCGACGTGACCAATTGACTGGCTGTGTTTCCAGGACAGAAACCAAGATTTGATTTAAAATAAAGAAGCAGATAGTTTCTCAATAACGATTATTGCCTGCTTATCCAAAGAGCCTGCTCAAGTCTCCAGTAAATTTGCCCAAAGCACACTTTGTAGTTCTCTACACATTATAGCCTGCAACGACATGCTGTATTTCTTGTGTTTTCTTCCAAATGTAATCATACCTTGCCCACATGGGCAGAGTTTTCTTCTTGCTTTATTGGTTGCCCCATTCGAAAGTTCCTTTGCTGACTCATTCTCCTCTACTTGATCTTCAGCAGTTGGCATTCCTTAAAGTTCAACCCTTGGCCCTCTTTGACTCAACATTTTCTCTCTAGATGACTTCCTCAACTCCCATGGCTTTCATTACTGTCAGAACAGCCAGGACTACTAAAGATATGCCTCTAGATCAGACTTCTCTCTGACTTCTAGGTCCCTATGTCTACAGGTACCTAACATTCCTAGACTGTTCACCAAATATTATGCCAAGTGCTGCATGTGCATATTTTTAATTTAGTCTTTGATACATTTCTAGATTTTACTACTTGCTTTGTTTCTAGGCATACATATAACATATATATTCTTTAAAACCTTTAAATGATAGATGAGTCGTCTCAGCCCACCTACAGCTTCCCTTCCTACGCCACCTCATTTCATACCCACACCTCCAAGTATCCACTGTTACTGTGATGCATATTCTCACTTAATCTTCACACCAACTTGGTGGAGGTAGTGTCACTGTTATCTTCATTTTACAGATGAAGAAAGTGATACATAAGAAGATTTAAAAACGTGCTCAAGGGGCGCCTGGGTGGCTCAGTGGGTTAAAGTCTCTGCCTTCGGCTCAGGTCATGATCTCAGGATCCTGGGATCAAGCCCCACATGGGGCTCTCTGCTCAGCAGGGAGCCTGCTTACTCCTCTCTCTCTGCCTGCCTCTCTTCCTACTTGTGATCTCTGTCAAATAAATACATAAAGCCTTTAAAAAAATAAAAAAAAATAAAAATGTGCTCAAGGTCTCTAGGACAGTAAGTAACAGAGGAGGGATTATAAATTCAGGTTCGTGTCATTCAGTACCTCCACTTTTTTCATTTTTATTTTGCTGCTTCATGTGGGTGTCCCTTAGAGGGTATCCCAAGTTCAACTGTTCTAACTTGAACTCAGTTTTCTTGCTTCATACCCTCTCACCAAGCCTGGTCATTCTCTTGGGTCTTAATATCAGCAAATGACACAACCAAATAAGCATGTGTTCACTGAGATAACTTGGAGTTATCCTTACTATCCCTTTCTCCTTCACAATTCACATCTAATTGGTCACCAGAACTTGCTCAAGTGGTTCCTAAATCTCTCTTGGATCTGTGAGATTCTCTGTATCACCACCTCTGCTTCCAGAATTGTCACTTTCCAAATCAACCTGCACAAATCGTCAAATGGACCTCTGCAGAATGCTCCCATAGAACATGTCCCTTGCCTCTTTAAAGTCTTTGATTTTCCCATTGCTCTTAGAATCAAGTGAAATATCATTAGTATGGCTTCCAGGCTCTCTTTAGTCCAACCCCTCCCCATAACCCTGACTCCTCTCCTAGGTTTCTATATTCCGGGCACACTGGTCTTCTCTTAGTTCCTCAAACAAGTCACTCCCCTCTTAAGCCATAGAGGCTTCAAACACACTCTTCCCTCTATGGCAAGTTCTTTTCCCTTCCTTCTTAACCCATAAAACTCTGTTCAGTATGCAAGCCTCCAGTTGCCCAGAGGATCCTTTGCTGCCCCTTCATCTATTTCTTGCTCCACTCTTCTATGTTCTCTTACCACTTGTTACTTTGCATCTATTTCTTCCATCATTAAATAGTTAATCCACTAGTTTATACATGTTTTTCCTACTGGACAATGATCTCCAAGAGGGTTAAGAACAGTGTCTCTCTCACTCATCCTGTGCTTGGAAAACAGAAGGTTCACAGCAACTCATGAAATGAAATTTGGTACAACTGTCAGTGAGTAGCCTCCTTAATTGGCTCTCAAGTCTCTGTTCCTGGAAAATTGGGATGGCGGCACAAGCTTAGAGTCACATTACCTCTTTCAGGCAAGCTGGGTTCATGGCTAGCAGTGACTTCTGGTAAGAGACAGTTTAAGCAGTTCAAGGAGTTAAGAATGTTCTCCAGTGGAAGTCCCTAAGGAGCAGAAATAGGGCACTTTAAATCTTGGCCTTCTCCCTTCCCTCTCCTCTCAACCCAAGAGTCATCAGAGGAAGTCCAAACATTACAAAGCAAGGTCACTGGAAAATCTTTTGCAAACTCGCTTCTCTGTATATTTCCAAACAGTACTACTTTAATTGATTCAAGTTTGCGGGACTGGATTCTAATTTCAAGACAACTCCCCAAACAATTCACCACAGAACAGAACATTAAAATTATGGTAGGTATAATTAAAATGCCATTGCATTCTAATATTGTCTCTTCCTCTGTTGCTCCCACCCACAATGGGTTTTTCATACCAACAAAAAAACAGCTGTATGATCAGCAGTCTTCCATCTGTGAGCTTCCATCTGTGGTTTCTTTAGCACTTGCACCAGGCAGATCTGGAAAAGCAAAACACGTTCTAGTTTTCATTTTACTCTTTCCCATTATTTCACATGTGGGGGAGAAAAATAGCTGAAAGATCGTCTGGGGCTTTCCCTAAAATTGGCACTTCTAAGAAGTTCAATGGTAATTAATGACATTCCTTCGGTCTTTCTGAGTAACACTGTTGTCAAGAATAGAGAAGCAGTTGAGGAGGGATGAAAGACAGAAGGACAATCCTTATCCCATTTCATGGTAAGAAACTGACAATGTTCAGGGAAATGGCATTGTTATGACTTACTCAACATAGAAAGAAACAGAATCTGAAAAAATAAAATTGTTAGGCACTAGTACTTCAAAAGAGCTGTCAACTCCTTTATTCCCAGGCTTTCCTTCATTTCCAAGCATCAGATTGCCATCAAATCTTCATCAAGCAGGTACGCTTGTCATTGTCATCTCAGCAGACTTTAAAGCCTGGAGGATAGGAAATGTCCAGGAAGTCTTAGGGCTCTCTGATCCTTTGGTTACTCCCCTACCTACTCATCCTTCAGTATTCACTTCAAATCACCTCTTCAGAAAGTTTCCTGATCTCTCCAGGAAGAGTTGAGTTTATTAAATGGCCGTTCTGTTTTTCTCTTATTGTTGCATGTTTGTATCAATTATACCCCTGGTTATAATGCTGTAACACTTATTTACTTGTCTAAATCCTTAATTCAGTGATTCTAATGTTTCCTGCTTTTGCTTATGTCTCTAGAGTCTGAAATATGAATGAATGAATGAATGAATGAATGAATGAATGGTTTTCTTGATTTTTATTAATTTCTCAATGGTACAGCAAATGGCACCCAATAAGTAAAAACTCTATGAAGTACAGTATATTTATCCATTGTCTAGTATACTGTCTATAGTCCATGGATAGGAAGGATGTTTGTTTTGAAGAAAGCAAATACAAGGACAAAATTAAATTCTTGGCTTAAGCCCTCATTTCTATTTTCTCTCTGATCTTATTTTTGCCACTCGAAAATATAAAGAACAACAAACCAACTGTAATTACGTAACTGTGACAGCTTACTTTACATTGCCAAACTTTAATTTCCTCAACTAAGGTTTGTAAGGTAGATGTAAGGATTTAATGGGGTCATGCATAACGCACATCAGAGCCCCTACTATAGCACCTGACACGTGAGTGGCAAATAGATTCTTAACTGGCATTTTCGTGAATATCAGGAACTCAGCATTGCATTTTGATTTTCCTCTATACTCCCCACATCCCTGCTCTTACAAAGCTGTTAGCCATCAAGAAATGATCAAAAGACAGGAAATGAGAGGAAAATGTAAAATAAAAATGGTCTAAAACCCAGAATATCCATCTTTGAAGAGTAACGATATATTTTATTTATATCAGATCCACATGTGATCTATCTAAAGGAATTTTCACTACCCATGTGTTACTTCTTCTTTGATAACTAATGGTTTGACATATCTTTTGGCTCAAAAGACTTATTACCCTATAATGCAAGGGATGTGTTTACTGGGACAGCTGCCACCAGAGCAGCTCTGCAGATAAACTTTCTTTAACTAACTGCTTTCAGACATGAGGAAACTGTCTTTTACATACACACACACACACACACACATATAAATGACATACATATTATGTATATCAAAGGCACTAAAGCCCTGGTTTCATAACTATAGTACTCTAGTTAAAATTAATAGATAAAAGACCATGATATATCAAAGGGTAACCACATTTAGATCTGCTTTTCTATCAGAGACGCCAAATGGTCCGCTTTTGTTTTTCTCTTTGCCTTATAATAAAAAATAATATACCAGCTATCAATTAAAGGCCAAATTTTGAACTTAAAAAAAAAAAACAAAGTTATTCCCAACTTTTTTATTATGTATACTAGGATCTCTAATTTGCTATCAAAGGAAGCACAGTCAGTCAGTCAATCAACAAACATACTGAGGACCTGGAAGACACCAGTTTCTCTGCTGTTATTTGAGGATTCTTAGGGAATCAAAACACAGTCCCTGCTTTCAAGGAATTTATGTTTTAGTGAGCAAAAAAGACTAATAAACTACAATTTTCATACTTGCAACAAGTACCATTATAAAGTTAATGATATGGCGCTTGTAGAGCCCAGGAGGGACAGAGAATCAGGAAACGCTTCCTGAAAGAAGTGGCATAAGCTGAATTTTAAATCAAGAACAGGAGACATTCATCATAGAAGGAGGAAAGGGGCAACTAGGGAGAGGGACTGTTTGTGCAAAGGTGTGAATGCCAACAGTATAAACTGTCTAGTGAGCTACAAACATATCACTAGGGTCCCAACTAGGGTAATCTAAAGACCATGAAGAGGAGACTGGGCTTGGAAAACAGCTTAAGATCTCAAAGGGCCTTGCAGGTAAGGAATGTAAACATTTTCACATAAGTTATTGACAGTCATTTATGAATAAATAAGAAAGTGACATAACCAGATCTGCATCTCAGTAGATCACTCCAGCTGACTTGTAGAGAATGGATCATATGCAGAGATCTATCAAACTTCGTCACCCAAGGTAAATGCTCTTATGTAACAACCTAGTACACTTAAACACAGAGAAAGATCTAAAGAATAGCTTCACAAAACAGAGTTGGACAGCCTCTGATGCACTGATGTTCTCTATTCTGGTATGAGGTTTACACTTCTGGCCTTGGCCTACTAAACTGATTTCACAACACTCTGATGGGATGTGGCTCCTGTTCTGAAGAACTGTTGATAAGAAGAAACAGAGTATAGTCAGGAAGATTAGACAGGAAGTTACTGTAGTAATTCAAGTAGTAAGAGCAGTGAACTCAACTAAAGCAACACAATGAAAAGGAGCTGGTAACTTCTGCCTTATTAATAAAGCTCTAATGATTTCCCTCTCCACAACCCAGTTAAATAAACTTGGTGGCATTAGTGGACCTCTGTGATAATCATCATCAGAATGCCTTCCAAGTTTCACACTGTGCAAAGGGCTTCACATGTATATTAACTCTAATTCTAAGTGCCACACCGCAGGGTAGATACTGTTATCTCCATTTTACAGAAAGGAACACCAAAAGCCCAGGGAAATTAAATAGCTCTGCCAAAGTTACAAAATATCTTTGCATAACCCTTCTTGTTCATAATTCTGTTTTAATTCACCAATGAAGTCTAAAAACACTCGATAAGAAGAAACAAGTCAGGAAAATCAGACAGAAGGTTACTGTAGTAATTCAAGCAGTAAGACATGTGGACTCCACTAAGACAACATAATGAAAAGGATCTGGTAACATAATGACAAGTATTATATAATAATATCAATTTAGTTGAGACCTCTCCATCAATATTCATAAGTATGATTAATCTGCTGTTTCCGCTCTATAATCTTGTATCAGTTTTTCAACCATGGTATCTACTTCATAAAAATAAATGTGAATTCGTTCCTCCTTTTTAGAGTAAAAACTCAAATGATTAAATAGCAGTATAGTCATGTCATCATAAAAGTCTTAGTTGACTTCTCAAATGAAACCACTGGAAGATGATGTCTTCTGTGGGAGTGGACTTAGCCAGTTTCTCTATTATTTGTAAGTTAATTTCTCTGTGTAGACTCTCCTTGAGTCAATTTGGGTACTTTCCATTTATCCTAAAAATTAATCCACTTAGTTTAGGCATTCAAAGTATTTCCACAGAGTTGTGTAGTCTCTTAAAATATTTAAAAATTTTCTCTTTTCAGGCTTATTTATCTTTTAAGCTTCCAAATTATGTACACATATACTTGATCTCCTTTTTTCTTGATCAAGTTAGCCAGTAACATCAATTTGTTTCAAAAACACACCTTTCAGTTTTATGGTATTTTTCTTTGCTAAAGTGTTAGGCTTTTAATTATTGTCTTCTACTTATCTGGGTTTATTTGTGTTTTAGTTTTTAACTTTTTAGAATGGATTTTTAAATTCTTTAGCTTCCATTTTTTAGTCTTAGGCATAAAGGATTTAATGGCAGAAGTTTCAAAGTGTTAGAATGTTTCGTGGGTTTGGGGTTTTTTGTTTCTGCTTGTGTGTGTGTGTGTGTGTGTGTGTGTGTGTGTGTGTGTGTTTTGTGATTAATTTTTAGTGTAATTGCATTAGGGAAAGAAACTAAGAAAATGCTCCTGTACTATATCTAGTACTTGAAATTTATGGATTTTTCTATAGCAAACTAGTCTGGCCCAGCCTCTTTGTGTGAGTAAAGTTTTATTGGAAAATAGCTATACATATTCATTTATGTATATAATCCTTGGCTGTTATTGCACTACGTCAGAGTTGAGTACTTGCAACAGGGACAGAATGGTCCACAAATTCTAAAAATATTTACTATCTGGATGAAAGGCTGGAGGGGGGGAGGAGCAAGATGGCTGAGGAGTAGGAGGTTGAGGTAGTGTAGGATCCCAGAAGTTCAGCCAGTTATCAAACCATTCTAAAAGCCTGCAACTTCAACAAGAGAGAGAAGAGAGGAAGAGTAGCTTCTAGGATGTAGAAAGCAGAAATTCTAGGAGCAGAAAATCAACCACTTTCTGAAAGGTAGAACGTATGGAAAAAATGAATCCAAATCGAAGGGAAGAGAGATGGGCGGGGGGGTGTCGGCTCGGCTCCCAGCAGCCGCAGAGCCACGGAACACAAAATCGGAACTTTTGGCCTGCTCTGCTGAGGAAAATCACCCCAGAGGCTAAGCAGAGGGTTTAGCTCTGGCGGGAACAGTGTGGTTTCAGGACCTGTGGGGTCACAGAGGGACCAGGGGTGTCCGAGTGTGGCAGAGCTCCCAGGTATTAGGGCAGAGAAGCTGGTGGCAGAGAATGAGCTGTGCAGTGGGCTATCAGCTCAGGCTTACCTTACACTGTGATCTGAGGCACAGTCGGGCCACTGCTCTTCAAGCAGGGACCCCACAAGAGGCGGCTCCGGAGAAACCCTCTCCTTCCTCCACTGGAGGAGCTGCGCAGTAGCGTGCAGCAGGAATCTGCTGGGTTTGGAGACTCCAGACGGGGCTATGTGATCCAGAGATAGAGGTGCTCCGTCACAGGACGGCTGAGCTCGGAGTGCGGAGCAGGGACCAGGGACAGGGGACCAGGGAGCTGGGAGTGACTGACTGTTTTCCTTTGAGGGTGCAATGAGGAGGGGGCTCTGAGCGCTCGGCTCCTCTGGGCCAGAGACTAGGAAGCTGCATTTTTCATTCCCGGCCTCCAGGGAATACGGAAAGCGCTCAGGGAACAAAGACTCCTGAGAGCAAATCTGAGCAAATTGCATGGCCCATCCCCTGGCAAGGGTGAAGCAATTCTGCCCCAGGCAAACACATTTAAGAATCATGGCAATGGGTCTCTCCCCCAGAAGATCAGCGAGAATATCCAGCCAAGTCCTAGTTCATCAATCAGTAAAAACTGTGGAACTCCAGAGTATCTTTCTCTCTCACTCATCTATTCATATCTCGATAAAATGACAAGGTGGAAAAACTCACCACAAAAAAAAGAAGAGACAGTACTGACGGCTAGAGACCTAGTCAATACAGACATTGGTAATATGTCAGAAATAGAGTTCAAAATGACCGTTCTCAAGATGCTAGCTGGGCTCGAAAAAAGCACGGAAGATATTAGAGAATCCCTTTCTGGAGAAACAAAATCCCCTTCTGGAGAAATAAAAAAAAAAAATAAAATCTAACCAATTTGAAATTAAAAAAGCTATTAATGAGGTCCAATAAAAAATGGAGGCTCTTACTGCTAGGATAGAGTGGCTAGGATAAATGAGGCAGAAGAAAGAATTAGCGATATAGAAGACCAAATGACGGAGAACAAAGAAGCTGGGAAAAAGAGAGACAAACAACTACTGGACCGTGAGGGGAAAATTTGAGAGATAAGTGAGGCCATAAGACACAACAATATTAAAATAATTGGGATCCCAGAAGAAGACGAAAGAGAGACAGGGGCGGAAGGTATATTGGAGAAAATTATTGTAGAGAATTTCCCTAATCTGGCGAAGGGAACAAACATCAAAATCCAGGAGGCACAGAGAATCCCCCTCAAAATCAATAAAATAGGTTTATACCCCATCATCTAATGGTAAAACTTACAAATCTTAGTGACAAAGAGAAAATCCTGAAAGCAGCTCGGGACAAGAAATCTGTAACATACAAAAGCAAAAATGTTAGATTGACAGCAGACCTATCCACAGAGACCTGGCGGGCCAGAAAGGGCTGGCAGGATATATTCAGAGCGCTAAATGAGAAAAATATGCAGCCAAGAATACTATACCCAGCTACGCTGCCACTGAAAATAGAGGGAGAGATAAAAAGCTCCCAAGATAAACAAAAACTGAAAGAATTTGCAAACACCAAACCAGCCCTACAGGAAATATTGAAAGGAGTCCTCTAAGCGAAGAGAGAGACTA
>JAQQSY010001856.1:0-14077 GCA_028646535.1 Procyon lotor
CCCAAAAAACAAGAGTCCAGGACCAGATGGATTCCGTGGGGAATTCTACCAAGCATTCAAGGAAGAAATAATACCTATTCTCCTGAAACTGTTTAAAAAAATAGAAACAGAAGGAAAACTGCCAGACTCTTTCTATGAAGCCAGCATTACCCTGATCCCCAAACCAGGCAAAGACTCCATCAAAAAGGAGAATTTCAGACCAATATCCCTGATGAATATGGATACCAAGATTCTCAATAAGATCCTAGCTAATAGGGTCCAACAGCACATTATAAAGGTTATTCATCATGACCAAGTGGGATTTATCCCTGGGATGCAAGGGTGGTTCAACATTAGCAAATCAATCAATGTGATAGAACAAATCAATAAGAGAAGAGAGAAGCACCACATGGTCCTCTCAGTTGATGCAGAAAAAGTGTTTGACAAAATTCAGCATCCATTCCTGATTAAAACTGGGTATCCTCTATTAAGCTAGATAAAAAGATTTAAAAAAATATAAAACAATACCATTCTTCTCATTGATTTATTTTGTTTTGGTAAATGTAGTTATTGAAATAAAAATGCCTTTTATGCTTATATTTAATGGGTTTACTGTTATTTTGAAACAAGTTAAAAGTATTTAAAATACTTTTTAAAAAAGATTTTATTTATTTTAGAGTGAGAGAGAGACAGAGAGAGTGTGTGTGCGTGTGTGTACGAGCAGGAAGAGTGGCAGAGGGGGAGAATCTCAACCAGATTCTGTGCTGAGCCCAAGACCCACGTGGGGCTCATTCTCCCAACCCTGAGATCATGACTTGAGCTGAAATCAAGAGTAGACGCTTAACTGACTGAGCCACCCAAGTGCCCCTAGAATATTTCTTTCTTTCTTTCTTTTTTTTTTTTAACAAACTTTCTTTTCTTTCTTTTTCTTTTTTTTTTTAAAGATTTTATTTATTTATTTGTCAGAGAGAGAGAGAGAGCACAAGCAGGTAGAGTGGCAGGCAGAGGCAGAGGGAGAAGCAGGCTCCCTGCTGAGCAAGGAGCCCGATGTGGGACTCAATCCCATGACCCTGGGATCAGTCATGATCCTCAGGTCAGGATCATGACCTGAGCCGAAGGCAGCTGCTTAACCAACTGAGCCACCCAGGCGCCCCCCCCACCCCAGAATATTTCTTATTTTAAATTACTAATATGGTTAATGTGGTAGATATAACCCATGTAAGAAGAAGTTATTTGGGGATGTCAGTTGTTAAGAGTGTAAAAGCATCCTGGAACTAAGGGGTGGGAAGCCATCATCACTGTCTGCATGGGTGCCATTGGTTGGTGGTGGAAGGAGGTGGGAGAAGGGTATAAGTACCTCCTGTGGAAGTGTGGGAGAAGGGAAAGTGAGCAGCACTGTGTTGTCAGGAATGAGAAACTGGGTTTGAGGGAACCTAAGGTACTTTTCCAGCGATACATCATACTCACCTCGTCCAGAGGGGGGCAAATTAGGAGCTCCCACATTCAGTACTTATTTTGCTGAGTCTGTTCTCTTGGGATGCCCATAAGCTGCCATGCACAGTTAGGTTCTTGGCAGATGACTTTTGGTCATGGTGCTGGCAGTGATTCTGAGGGTATCCAGGGAAACTGTCTTCACTTGGGGAGATCTGGGTCTCAATTGACTTTATGTTGAACACAGGCCACCATAGAACTGCACAGCTGGTAGTGATACTTTATAGATTCTCCACTACTGAGTGATTTAGTCACAGATTTAGCAAATCTTATGGTCTCCATTATTGTGTTTTGTGGGGACCTCAGCCATTCATATCCACATGCTCAGTGTTAATAGGGGCAGACTGGGAAGTTCAGCAATTCAATGTCTGTTTACAAATATGAATATTATTACTACTATTATTTAACATTTACTGAGCACATAGTGTTTTCCGAATATTATGCACAGGCCCACCACACATCAGACACTAGAGGTCACTAGGACCCTGGGGAAGAGCTCTCTGCCTTCATAGTGGATTAGAATCACACTCTGGCAGAGTCTGGTGGGGCTGGGGAGGGATGGAATGGGAAAGTGCTTGGCAGTGACCTGGAGAGCTGTGCAGATGTGCTCACCTTTCTCTGCTTCATCTAGTTTGGTTAAACAACAAAGCAAAATGGAGCCCAGCCTGAAGTAAGGATTTTCAGCATGAGGATATCTGGTTTGAAAAGCCTTATAGCTTAAAAGACAATGTGAAACATTCCTCTTTCTCTTCTACTTGGAGGAAAGTGGAGGACCACTCAATGAATTTTCTCTGTAGCTCTTGGTTTCATTTCATTAAGGGGAAGAGGAGGGAAGGAGAGCTTCACTGGGTAGTAGATCATCTTCCATGTGATGGTGCCCTACTGAAAAATCACAGCTATTTTGTCTCTTTCATTCTATTGCAAGATGGGACAGGCATTGCTTACTTATTATTTGAAAGCTACAAAAAGGTCTGTGTGACCCAAAGTTTTTCCCTCCAGGCCTTCTGTAAGTTCCTACCACTCCCACCATTAGCAAGACTCCTTGGGGACCTTGGGGAACTATGCTCATTTTAAATGACTGGACATGTTCTCACGCTCATTTGCACAACTTAGTCCCATGATTTGGTCCCTGTTCAGCATGCCATCCAGTGGCCGGCACTCAGAGCTCTCCAGCTGCCCTGAGTCCCTCCACGAATCCCTCAGTTGCTGACACTTAACTCTTCTCAACCTCAGTTCTCATGTGAAGACTTATCTGTTCCATGTCCCAGTTCCCTTGACCACCGTCTTGGCCCCTAGGTTATTCATACTAAAAAAAAAAAAAAAAAAAAAAAAGTTATTTATTAGATCTGGGGTTTTAAAGAGTCCAAGAAGTCCCACAAAAGTACCTGTGGAGCCACTGTGGAACCCACTAGGGATCCAGGATGGGTGACCCCAGGCTGGCAATTCAGTTATACCCATATAGCACCACTTGTGATTTATATAATATTACTTTCTTGGAAAAATCTCTTTGAAGGGTCTTGCTTGAAAAACTGTGACATCAGAATGAATGCCATTGGTTGCCCTCTAATAACCTAGAGGACAGGAATGGTCAGGGGAGGCTTGCCTGCTTCCCATCTTGCCCACAGCTTGCCCTTTTCATCTGTTCCTGTCACTAAAGGAACTAGAGGGGAAAACAATCAAATAGAGTTTCATACAGGTAAAGGGCCTAGTGGATGAGACACATCCCTTCATCTTGGCCTACTTTTTCCTTCTAACTTTTTATTTATTTATTTATTTATTTTTTAATTTTTATTTATTTATTTTTTTTAAAGATTTTATTTATTTGACAGAGAGATACACAGTGAGAGAGGGAACACAAGCAGGGGGAATGGTAGCGGGAGAAGCAGGCCCCCCGCTGAGCAGAGAGCCCGATGCGGGGCTCAATCCCAGGACCCTGGGATCATGACCTGGGCTGAAGGCAGACGCTTAATGACTGAGCCACCCAGGCGCCCCCCTTCTAACTTTTTAGATTGTGAAACGGACACAATGAAAAGATGGACAAAACAGAATCACATTGCTTAAAAATTGATCAGAAAGTAAGCACTCATGTATCCACCACCCAGGTCAAAAAATAGAATGTTACCAGGCACTTCTAAGTTTCCTCCCCTACCCCTTCCTTCTACCTATCACTACCCACAAATGAACCATTGTCTTAAGCTTTATAGTAATCACTTCCTGGATTTTCACTTTAGCAGGCATCCCTAAACACTACAGTTAAGCCTCACCTGGTTTTGAACTTTATATTGACAGAATAACAAAATCTGGCTTCTTTTGCTAAAAGCTATCCTTTTTTCCCCTCTCCACCCCCCTCCCTTCCAAGAAATGCATTCTGTAAATCTTAGGAAGGATTACAAAAACATTTCTACATTATAAGACTATCACGAGAAAAAGTAGTTGAATAACAATGATTCTTAACAAATGTCTTCAGCTTGGAGGTAATTGCAGTGGGTGGGTATCAAAGTAAATGCAGCATCGCCATAGTATTTATGGAAAAATGTTCATGTGAAGGACTTTCTATTTTAACTTCACAGATGCTTATAATTTTTGAGAAGCAGGTATATGGCAAACAGAAGTGTCTGCTGCTTCTTCACCTTTCTTTTTTCTTTTCTAAAATCTCCTTAGTAAGGACACAAGGGGATATATATTATTCTAGGGTCACCCAGAAAGACAGGGGCAACTGGGAATGCAAGCAGCCCCCTGACTTGGGTCTTGCCTTCTGCCCCCTTGGCTCCCACCTCTTTCTGATGGTGAATGTTGAGAGATGGTGATGGATGGTTAGTCACAAATAGTTTTCAATTTACCAAAGTGCACCCGGCTTTCTCTGAACCTCTTTGAAATGCTTTTAGAGCAACGTGGAGAATGGAATTCAACAACAGTTCTCCACAGCTGCAGTCAGAATACAGAGACCCCCAGGAGCAGCTGAGGGCAGTTGTTTTTATGTTTTGTACTTGCTGTTTCCTTAAAAGTCCTTTCAGAACGTTCTGGAAGGTCCTGTGACACCCATATACTGAGAGACTAAGTCTGAGGCAGACCCTTAGATTCCAGGCCCTCACACAAAATTTGATAAGTATTTGTCCCCACCTCTTGCTGGTTCTCTCAGAAGTACCTTCACCCCAGAGGCTTCACATGCAGGAGCATTCGTCCTGTGGTGGCTCTGTTTAGTGAAGGGGACTCTCATAGAAAAGTCAGGATGTCTGGGTTCTGATATCAATTGAAGCTTTTACTGAGCTCCATGACCTTGTCTCAACATCTTCTCTATTTTGGTCTTAGTTTCCACAGATGTGGAAATATGGAGGTTGGACAGAAGAGCTTAGAAACCCTTTCTTTTTTTTTTTTCTTTTAAAGATTTTATTTATTTATTTGAGAGAGAGAAAGTGAGAGGATGAGAGGAGCGAAGGTCAGAGAGAGAAGCAGACTCCCCGTGGAGCTGGGAGCCCGATGTGGGACTCGATCCCGGGACTCCAGGATCATGACCTGGGCCGAAGGCAGCTGCTTAACCAACCGAGCCACCCAGGCGCCCCTAGAAACCCTTTCTGTAGGTAGTTATCAATGATATTTCAGGGTAAGGAGTTGGTTAAAATAGAAGTTGGAGACACTTGCTTTTGCAGGGCTATTTTTACATGGAGATAGAAAAGTCAACAGAATAAGTAGCCTTTCTTGAGGCAAACTTTAATAATGATGTACTTTGTTATAAAACAAAGCAAAACAACCCCCCCATAAAAATCTCTCCCACAACAAATAAATAATTCTTCTTTCTCCAGTTACTCATTATAGTGCCTGAAATGTCACCAATAGATCCTTACTTTTCCTTTTGCAGATTTTGTGATTTTCTAGAGTCTATTATAAAAAGATATAAAAGGGCATCTAGGTGCTCAGTGGGTTAAAGCCTCTGCCTTCGGCTCAGGTAGTGATCTAAGGGTCCTGGGAGGATCAAGCCCCCTCCTCAGGCTCTCTGCTCAGCGGGGAGCCTGCTTCCCCCCACCCCTCTGCCTGCCTCTCTGCCTACTTGTGATCTCTCTCTCTGTCAAATAAATAAATAAAATCTCAAAAAGATATAAATCTCTCTTAAAAGGTGGAATAGGCAGTGTTATCAATAGGGTTAGTGGTTTGACAAGGGACTGAGTTATCAGTGCTGTGGACAGGCAAGCAGCTTGTGGCACTGTTGAGGAAAGTTCCTAACTTGAAGGGCCATATTGTGTGCCAGTTCTTCTCAAACTTCAATGAGCCTATGAATCACCTGGGGGGGGGAGAGTTTCTTGTGAAATGAATATTTTCTTCAGTCGATCTGTGTGGAACCTGAGAATCTGCATTTCTCATAGGCTCCCCAGTGACGCCAGTGTTGCTAGTTCCCAGAGCACATCTGGAGTGGCAAGAGTATATAGCACATAACCCTGTTCCTACACACAGCTAATTGGACTTACAGGGTTGGACACCTGACTCCAGCCAATCTGTGGCTGACTTCTGATAAAAAAGGGATAAGGAACTAACCAGGAATTTAAATAAGGGATGGGTAGTGGCTTCAGGAGTAGAAGTGGAAATATCTAATGATACATAAACACACAGAGAAGACCCAACTCATTTTATTGACAATATGAGAGAAAGATCCTTGAAGATGGTCTTTTAAGGCCATGAGCTGTTGAATCCTGAACACCAAATGACCTTCTCATTCCTGTCTCTACCAGGACAGTTGGACTCTACTTCTCATTTGTCCTGTTAGGCCTGGCTGCTAAGATTTTTTTCCCGAGATTCCTGGGGGTCCAACAAGGTAACTGAAATTCCCGTTGAATCCTGAAGACTCCAGGTTGAAAAGAAAAATCTGGCATTTGGGTGGGGATGTACACTTGGGTAGGGTCTCACAGTGAGTACTTTGGATTGCTGTTTAGATTGCTTGAAAGACTTGGATACCTGGAGACAGAGGTATATGGGGTGAGATGCAGTGCAGGGGTAATGGAGGGTAAAGGAGAGTCAGACATTATAATTTGTCCAGGATTGATTACAAATATTATCAGTGTTTTCAATTTATCTGTAGAAATTTGGATTGTCCAGAGAAAGACAATTATCATATGATCTCAATGATATGAGGAATTTGAGAAACAAGACAGGGGATCATAGGGCAAGGGAGGGAAAAATGAAACAAGACTAAACCAGAGAGGGAGACAAACTATGGGAGACTCTTAATCTTAGGAAACAAACTGAAGGTCGCTGGAGTGGAGGGGAGTGGGAGGGTTGGGGTGGCTAGATGGTGGACACTGGGGAGGGTATGCGCTATATGGTGAGTGCTGTGAATTGTGTAAGACTAATGAATCACAGAACTGTACCCCTAAAATAAATAATACATTATATGTTAATTAAAAAAAAGAAATTTGGATTGTCAATCATATTATTTTTTAGAATGATTTTCTTCCCCTCCATCCTGATGGCTGCTGCAAAAACACTTATATTCCTACAACATGACTCCAGCCTCTTGCCACAGTTAATTGGTCCAGCAATGGACAGCTCCTCTTCAATTTTTTGCGAGAGTTAGAGAAGAATTAACATTAATTCTTCTTTAAATGTTTGGTTGAATTTACCAGTGAAATCATTTGGTACTGGGCTTTTCTTTGTTGGGAGGTTTTGGATTATTGATTCCATCTCCTTGCTTGTTATTGGTCCGTTCAGATTTTTCTTTTTTCTTTTTTTTTTTTTTATGACTTGCTAGTTTGCATGTTTCTAGGAATTTATCCATTTCCTCTATGTTGTCCAGTTAATTTGTTAGTATATAGTTGTTCATAGTAGTCTCAGGATCCTTTGTATTTCTGTGATAACAGTTCTAATATATTTTCTTTCATTTGTAACTTTATTTGAGTCCTTTCTCTTTTTTTTATAGTAATTCTAGCTAAAGATTTGTCAATTTTATTTATTTAAAAAAAAACAACTCTTAGTTTTGTTGCTCTATTATTTGTCTTTTCTCTATTTTATTTCTTTTTCTCTGACCTTTGCTATCTTTCTTCTGCTAACTATGGGCTTAGTTTTTTCTTGTTTCTCAAATTCCTTTAGGTGTAGGTTATGTTGTTTATTTGAGATTGCCCCCTCTTTTTTAAGTATAGGCATTTATTGCTATAAACTTCCTTCTTAAAACTTCTTTTGCTGCATCCCTTAAGTTTTGGTACATTGTGTTTCCATTTTCATTTGCCTCAAGATTATTTTGATGTCCCTTTTAATTTCATCATTTACCCATCGGTTGTTCAGGAGTGTTGGTAAGTTTCCACAAATTTGTCAATTTTCCAGGTTTCCTCCTATTATTTATTTCTAGTTTCATACCATTCTGGTCAGAAAAGATCCTTGGTATGACTTCAATTTTCATAAATTTAAGACTTGTTTTGTAACTCAGCATATGATCTATTCTGGAGAAAGTTTCATGTGCCTTTCAAAAGAATATGTATTCTGCTATTGTTTTATAGAATAATAGAATGTTTTATATATTTGTTAGTCCATGTGGTATATAGTTTAAGCCTAATATTTCCTTATTGATTTTCTTTCTTTTTTTTTTTAAAGTTTTTATTTATTTATTTGACAGAGAGAGAGAGAGATCACAAGTAGGCAGAGAGGCAGGCAGAGAGAGAAGGGGAAGGAGGCTCCCTGCTGAGCAGAGAGCCCGAGGCGGGGCTTGAACCCAGGACCCTGAGATCAT
The DNA here is from genome assembly GCA_028646535.1 of Procyon lotor. Lineage (NCBI taxonomy): Eukaryota > Metazoa > Chordata > Mammalia > Carnivora > Procyonidae > Procyon > Procyon lotor. Next base: position 8,180 of record JAQQSY010001856.1, read on the forward strand.
GACCTGAGTCGAAGGCAAAAGCCCTAACCCACGGAGCCACCCAGGTGCCCCCTTATTGATTTTCTTTTGTGGATGGTCTGTCCATGTTGAAAGTAAGGTTCATAGTCTCTACTATTATTGGACTGTTATCTGTTACTCCATCCAGATCTATATTTTCTTTTTTTTTTTTTTAAGATTTTATTTATTTGACAGAGAGGGGAGAGATCACAAGTAGGCAGAGAGGCAGGCAGGGGAGGGGGGAAGCAGGCCCCCCCGCTGAGCAGAGAGCCTGATGTGGGACTTGATCCCAGGACCCTGGGATCATGACCTGAGCCGAAGGCAGAAGCTTTAACCCACTGAGCCACCCAGGCGCTCCCAGATCTGTATTTTCTAAATATGTTTAAGTACTCCAATGCTGGGTATACACAGATAGTCTCTTGATGGATTTACCCTTTATAATTATATAATAATTCTTTGTCTCTTCTTACAATTTTTACTTAAAGTGTATTTTGTTTGATTCAAGTATACTAACCCTTGTTCTCTTTTGTTTTCCATTTGTGTGGGTTATCTTTTCTATCCCTTCTTTTTGAGCCTGTGTGTGCCCTTGAAGCTGATGTGGGTCTTTTGTAGGTAGCATATTGGTGGGTTTTGTATTTTAATCTATCTAGCCATTCTGTGTCTTTTGACTAGAGAATTTAATCCATTTACATTTAAAGTAATTATTAATAGGTAAGGAATTACTATTGCCATCTTGTTAATTGTTTTCTGGATATTTTATAGTTCTCGTGTTCCTTTCTTGCTGTCTTCCTTCACAAATTGATAATTTTCCATATAGTCTACTTTGATTCTCTTCTCTTTATCTTGCATGTATCTACTATAGGTTTTTGTTTTGTGGCTACCCTAAAGCTTATTTGAAACATTTTTTGATGTGACAGTTTATTTTAAGCTAATAACAGCTTAACTTAAATCACACACAAAAACTCTACACTTTTACTCCCCCATTTTGTTTTTGATGCCACAATTTAATCTTTTTATATTGTGTATCCATTAACAAATTATTGTAGCTATAGTTTTTTAATACTTTCATCATTTAACCCTTAATACTAGAGTTAAGTTGTTAACATACCACCATATTACATATTAAAATATTTGAAATCTATCTACTTATTTTTTATCAGTGTGTTGTATATTTTCATGTTACTAATTAGTACCTTTTTATTTCCCGTTGAAAGACTCCTTTCAGCATTTCCTGTAATACAGGTCTAGTGGTGATGAACTCTCTCAGCTTTTGTTTATTTGGGAAAGTATTTTTCTCTCATTTCTGAAGGATAATTTTGCTTGGCAAAGTATTATTAGTAGACTTTTTTTTTTTTTTTTTATAGTTTGAGTGTATCATCCCTTTCTCTCCTGGCCTGCGAGATCTCTGCTGAGAAATATGCTGATGGCCTTGTATAAGAGAAATTTATTTTCTCTTACTGTTTCTAAAATTCTCTCTTTGTCTTGATTTTGGGAAGTTTTATTATAATGTGTCTTGGAGAAGACTGTTTTGGATTGGCATTTTGGTGTGACCAATTAGCTTTATGAATCTGGATTTCCAAATCTCTCCTCAGGTTTGGGAACTTCTCATCCATTATTTCTGTAAATAAGGTTTCTGCCTCTGTCTTCCTATCTTCTCCTCATTCAAATATATCTTCATTTTTTTTTCCATTTCATTTTCTTTTTGCTCTTCTGATTGGATAATTTTGAATGATCTTTCTTTGATCTCACTGAGCTGAACGCTGTTGAATTTTTTAGTTCAGTCATTGTATTCTTCAGCTCCAAAGTTTCTGTTTGATTCTTTTTTTATGTTTACTCTTTGTTGAATTTCTCATTTTGTTCTTGTATTGTTTTTCTGATTTTGCTAAATTGCTTCTCTGTTTTCTTGTAGTTCTCTGAGTATCTTTAGAACAATTATTTTGAATTCATTGAAGGGCAGTTTATGTATCTCCATTGCTTTGTGCTCAGTTACTGGAAGTTTACCGTGTTCTTTGGTGGTGTCATGTTTCCCTGATTTCTCATGATTCCTGAAGCCTTGCGTAGGTGGCTGTGCATTTGGGGAAGCGGAGATTTCTTCCCTAATTTATGGACTGAATTTGTTAGGGAAAACCTTCCCCTGTAGCACTCTGGAACATGCTATGACCTCGGGTCTAGTGATGTAGGGTGCCAAACGTAGAGGCATATGGTGGCTACTAGTCTAGCCTACCTAGCCCTACTAGGGGGGCATGAGGTCTCTTTGGTGCAGGCCTCTGAGGTCCACAACATCAACAACTGGTATAGTCCTTGCCAAGTGTGGCAGGGATCTGCAGTGGCTACAAAGGCTATTGGTGTCCTCAGTGGCACCTCCAGGTCCAGAGGCCAGGAACCAGGGCAGGTGGTAGTGGTAGCCAGAGGCAATGGTGTGTACATACGCAGCTGCAGGTCCTTACGTAGTGGCAAAGACTGGCTGTAGACACATATATGTGATGATGGTGGTCAAGGCCAGCAGCAAGAGCCTGACTTATCTGCAGGCACACTTTCAGCTGCAGGGACGTTTGCTGATGATGTGCACTCTTGTGATTTCAGTGTCTCCCAATGCATGCATGCCTGGCAGTGGAGGTTGGTGAGCGGAGTCAGGCCAGGAATGTGCAAGTGCACAGCTGCAGTAGCTAGCAGTAGGTGAGCCTAGTTGTGCAGGCCAGGGAGCACAGACAGGGCTGGATCCAGGCCCACAAGCAGCTGCAAGTGCTCTGGCTGTTGGTGTGCACTTTTATGGCTGCAGAATCTCCTCACAAGTGTGCATATGGCAGTCGAAGCTAGTAATGGCAGTCAGTCTGGTGGTATGCAAGTACACAGCCAAAGGGGCTAGCCCTGGGAGTACAGAGGCGGTGGGGGTCAGCTGTGAGCACTATGCTCATGTCTTTTATTTGTGCAACCCCAGAGACCTGCGTTGACTGCTGGTATGTATCCCAGGCTCTGATGGAGGCAGGGATGGGAACAAGTGTGTGTGTGTGTGGGGTGGGGGGGACTTAGGTGGCTGGGCATCTGCAAATGGGAATACATGTGGGGCAAAAACTGGTGAAATCTATAGGGGATTCTGGCTGCTGTGTGGGTAACTAGTTTCCCAGTGGCAGATGCTGCTGGGGTTCTCTACAGAACAAGTCACTGGGAACCCTGGTTGCTCCCACTGCATGGCTGATACTAGGAGTCCTTGCTCTTCTTCCTAGCTCTATTTATAATTATGTCTCAGTTTTGCTGGTAGGGTAAAACTGAAGTGAGTCCTTTCTGCAGTGGTTGCTCACCCCACTCTCTCTTTCCCGGTGAGGGGAACTTTTCATAGCTGGGAAGTTCCCTCTTGGCACTGACTGATGCCATCCTTAGGGAAGGAATGATGCAGGCACAATGAAATTGTTTTTCCTTTACTTTTTGTATAGTTGTTTTTGAGTTTTTTGTTCTGATGTGTTGCTGAATTTTAAGTGGACTCTTGAGCTCTCTCAGAGCCTTTTGTTCATGGATAGCCATCTAAGTGTTGATCTTTATTGGGGGATAGAGGCTGAGGTCGCCTACTTTGCCATCCTGGTGAGGGCACTCCCAGTTTTCAATTCCTGATGGCACTTAATCTTCCTAACTCCTGGGGCGAGAAGAAGAGAACAGTGCTGAAGAGAGCAGAAAATGTCAGCTTTTGGTCTTCGAGTGGCCTCGTCTATGTGATCGTGGCTAAATCATTTTACTATACCGTGTACTACCATTATCAGTGTTACATGGAGAAAATAATGCCTTCTCTTTCTAAGGGCAGGAAAGCTGGATGTGTGGCTTCTGTTTTGGGCATAAGAGCAGAACTTTCTAAGAGTCCCTTTCAGGTCAGATTAAGAATTTTAGAGGCCTTACACACTCAGAGATTTTAGTATCCCCCTTCCCATCTGTAATTCAAAATAAAAATAATACTAAGCTCTAAAACACATATAAAGAAATCTAACCGAGTTCTTATTACATTGTTGTCTTTTACTTTTTAAACTATTAATTCTTTTTCAGAAAATTTTTTTCATACTGTTTTTGGAGTCCTTGACATTGCAGGTGGCTTAAGCATGTGCCCAGAAGCCAAATGGGCCTATTGGTCCATCTAGCATTAGCACATGCCTATGTGAGACCAGCAAGAGGTCTCCCTCCCCACCGACAGTGCTCCAGCCCTTGACTGACCTGACTGGTATCCAAGACTATCTCCGACCATTTTTCTAACAGGCAAGAATCCAACAGGACAGGCTTTTCTCCTTCATTCACCCCTCATTAACTCTGTGGGCAGTGTGATCTCCTAGAAAGAGCAGTTGTTTGGAGACAGCAGACCTGGATTTCAGTGCCGGCTCTATCCATTTCTATTTGGGGGGGCTTGCATGAGTTTCTTTACCCTTCTTCACTGGTTGAATGGTGTTGCTATAGACCTCAGGAGACTGCGAGGAATAAGTGGCAAAATACTTGAGGGCAAGCTGCTTGGCCATCCAATTTATCAGTACATCCTTGGTGCACACATGCTGCCTGGGGAACCAATAAGTATCCATTGAGTACATCATCTCTTCATCCCCACTGTAGTTCTCAGAGTCATAATTCTCATTGAGAAGCTAGGTGTGCAAAATTCTGAATTGCTTGCGAGTGAGTTAAGAAAGTGGATGGAAGGCCCTTTTCTCCAAGGTGGCTGGAGTGCCTCTGGAAAGTGGTCTGATGTGGTTTCTGGTCCCTTTGCAAATTTTGTTTGGTGGTCAGGAATTTGAACTATGACAATGAATCTGAACTTGGGCTACAAAGCATTTTATACCTATGATGGTAGGTACTCAGACAGCTATTTAACTGATTGATTTACTGCAGACTCATGGACAGTAACGTTGAGTAGGTATTGCCCAGCAAAGCACTGAAGCGATACCCTGATAACAGTATCATCTCGTGTGGTAACAGATACCGGAACTATGGGCATTTGTTTTGTTATTCATTCATTCATTCATTCATTCATTCATTCATTCATTCATTCATTCTTTTACTCTGCCTCTCTTGATAACACAATCTGTATTCATTATCTATTTTGGTGTGTAACAAATTACTCCAAACCTTAGCAGCATCAACAACATCTATTATCTTCGTTTCTTTGAGTCAGGAATCAGTTGTGACTTAGTGGGCCCTGTCACAAGGCTGCAGTAAAGGTGTCCCCTAGTGCTGGGGAATGATCCATGTCTAAGCTTATTCATAGTCATGGGCAGGACTCCTTCCTTGCAGGCTGTTTGACAGAGCCCCTTGGTTCCTTGCTGGGTATTGGGCAGAAGCCATCATCAGTTCCTTGCCACATGAGCCTCTCCACAGGGCAGCTTTCAACATGTCATTTTGCTTTGAGCAAGCAAGAGAGAGAGAGACAGACAGAGAGAGACAGTCTTTTATAGCCCAGTAACTTCTGAAGAAGTGACAGCCTATCACTTTTGCTCTGTTTCTGTTCATTAGCAGTAAGTCACTAGGTCCAGCCCACACTCAAAGGGAGGAATTACACAAGGATGTGAATACCAGGAGGTGGGACGACCACCAGGAGCCATTTCAGAGGCTGAGTGTGGGGGACAGGGCAGAGGCAGCAATGGCTTGTTTATGTTGCGTCAGACTCCTCTAGGTGATGGGCAACTGCTGAAATATTTCACTGTTGAAGAGGAGTCTTAAAATATCACTCAGCCAGAGCACAGCAATCTCTTCGACCTTAGCCGCAGCAACTTCTTCCTTTCTACATCCCCAAAGGCAAGGGAAGCAAGGGCAAAAATGAACTATTGGGACTTCATCAAGATCAAAAGCTTTTGCACAGCAAAGGAAACAGTCAACAAAACCAAAAGACAACTGACAGAATGGGAAAAGATATTCGCAAATGACATATCAGATAAAGGG
>JAQQSY010001857.1:0-14076 GCA_028646535.1 Procyon lotor
CGTGGATGGAACTGGAGGGTATTATGCTAAGCGAAATAAGTCAGTCAGAGAAAGACAAGTATCACATGATCTCTCTGATATGAAGAATTTGAGAGGCAAGGCGGGAGTTTGGGGGGGTGGGGGAGAGAAATGAAACAGGAAGGGATGGGGAGGGAGACAAACCATAAGAGACTCCTAGACTCACGAAACGAACTAAGGGTGGCTGGGAGGTGGGGGGTGGGGTAGGGATAGGGTGGCTGGGTTGTGGACATTGGGGAGGGTATGTGCTGTTAAGTGTTGTGAAATGTGTAAGCCCAACGATTCACAGACATGTACCCTGGGGCAAATAATACATTATATGTTAATAAAAATTAAAATAAAAAACAAGTCCTCATACACAGTGAGCTTTTAATAAAAGTTTGTTTAATAATACAGCATCATCCACACTGAGGGCCTAATGATTCACAGTGTTACCAAATTGATAGGTACAAAGTCTGCTTATTATTTTTATTTTTCAGAAATCATTGAAAGAAAGAAAGAAAGAAAGAAAGAAAGAAAGAAAGAAAGAAAGAAAGAAAGAAAGAAAGAAAGAAAGAGGGAGGGAGGGAGGGAGGGAGGGAGGGAGGGAGGAAGGAAGGAAGGAAGGAAGGAGAGAAAGAAAGAAAGAGAGGGAGGGAGGGAGGGAGAGAGGAAGGAAGGAAGAAAACTTTGGCAAAAATGTATCACCACCTTCCAAAGGAGGAGGAGCTGCAGATGGTATTTATGATTTTCACTGAAGCGTCTCACTTAAATTAATTACTTGTCTATTAAATTCTTAAACTGGCAGTTCTTATTGTCTAACGTGATCACTTCATGCAGAAACCAACAGCCAATTAAATCAGAACAAATGACTTGCTGATCTCTAAAGTTGCTTCTGTCTCTACCATCTAAGATTGCTCAATTGCATCAATGGCAAAATGATGAAAGGATCTGAGGTCAGTTCTGCCCTTAATCAGTTCCAAGTATCACCTGAATCAGTATCAGGAATACACATTCTTCCAAAAATCTAAAATACACACTGGACAAAGGAGAAGGCCTGTTAATTCTCTCATCTTTGTAAGAGCACTTTTTCAAGATGATTTACTTGAGAAATGCATTTTTCCATACTATAAATGGACACTAAAGAGACCTACAGCCAGTTTTAGGCTTTCCCTGTTCATCACGCACACATGTATGTGTTCTGGATATAATTCGGTTTGGGTATCTGAGCCACAAACTAATTGGGGAACAGTTGGCGATGAGTCATGTTCTCTATCATATAGGGCAATAATAATAGATCTTGTTCATGTGGTACTTTTAATTCACGCCAGGTCTTGTTCTAAGCACTTTACATATATAAACTCATTTGATTTTCCTAACAAATTTATGGGGCAGGTAATATCATATTTACCATATTACAGACAAGGAAATTGAGGCACAGAGACGTTACACTTGCTGTGGTTACAAAGCTTGTAAGTGGGAAAGCAGAGATCCAGCCCTGGCCATCTGGCTCCAGAAACTCTGTCCTTAACCAGTACGATGAGGAGGAAAAGAAAGGAGATTCATGGGGCGCCTGGGTGGCTCAGTGGGTTAAAAGCCTCTGCCTTCGGCTCAGGTCATGATCTCAGGGTCCTGGGATCGAGTCCCGCATTGGGCTCTCTGCTCAGCGGGGAACCTGCTTCCTCTTCTCTCTCTGCCTGCCTCTCTGCCTACTTGTGATTTCTCTCTCTCTCTCTGTCATAAATAAAATCTTAAAAAAAAAAAAAAAAAAAAAAAGAAAGGAGATGCACATTCTAACAATGTGCATTGTGGAACAATGTGGAAAATGACAAGTCATTCTATTCTCACTTTTATAAGGATGCCTCTCTGGACTGGCTCCCATCCACCCCGCCCAGCTTAACTTGTCCACCAATCCCTTCTCCCCACTCTAACCATAAATGGCCTCCATTTGTTCTCATTACTACCAAGCCCCCACCCATAAGACCCTTGCGTTGCTATTCCATCTCCCTGGAAAGCTCATTTGTCCCCTTTTGGCTGGTGAAGCCCTTCTGTCCCTGGATCTCCAAACAAGCTCTCCCTGGCTACTTTAAACTCAGATTACAGGGTCTCACATTAGAGAACACCCCTCTTTCCTAGCCTCCCTTAGAGTTACAGTTTGACATTTTGTTTACATGATTTGTGTCTGCTTCGCTTCCTGGAGTATGCCCAGGGTCTGGAGCATAATGCATGTTCAATAAATATTTATTGGCGGACTTATTGATTAATAATCGTCTGCTCCCTAGACCGGGAGCTCCACGAAGGAGGAAACCATTTGTGTTTACGCTTCTATGGACTCCTCAGCAGCCAGTTAAATTCCTGGCTCAGAGATGATACCTACTGAGCAAATACATAAAACTAGAGTACAGTTTTATTATCTCTATGGCACTTAGTGAAATTTCCTGTGACCCTTAAAAAAAATAATAAACCTTTGATTGTGTTCATTTCCAAACTTCAATATAACCAGAAGACAGAGATTTGGCCACTCTGCCCAAATGCCCTCAAATCTAATGGAGCACGCAGAAGCTAGATTTCAGAGGTGACCCCTAGGGCTCTCCTGCCTCCTCCAAGGCTGGCCCACCTCCCTGAATAAGAGCTCGGGGACCACATCAATGCCACTGAGTCTATGTCCTCCAACTTATAGTCCTCTAACCGCCCCCCCCAATGTTCACCTTGGATTATCCAAGCACTTCTAACGAGTGTAATTCGGGGAGGGGGGAGAGCGATGACCAAAAAGCATTAATGACTTACCCTGACAACTTCTGACGACTTCATTTTGCTTTAAGTGAAAAAATGATAAAGAAGCCTCCTTCCTTCTTTCTCTGATGGTCCATCAGATGGTTTTCTACGGCTTTGGGACCCGTCACCATTGTCACGGCCTCTCCTGAAAGCTATAACCACCTGCTGTCGCTGGGCTCAATCTTTACAAATGAAAGAAATCAAAGCTCTCTACCTCAATTTGTAGGATACGGCGATCTGCCTTCCCCATATCAGCAGGAGGCAAGACCTCATCATTCGGGGTTGGAAACCATCCCTGACCCCTGACCCAAGGGAAGCACAGGGCCTGGAACTCTGGCATTCCAGTCTGGAAAGGTTACTGACCTCTGGCCTGGAAAGCAGGCAGCTACCTCAGCCCACTGCTGGAGTCAGTGATCACGGCAGATCCCTGTCATCCCTCTCTTCTTTGAGCCAAGACTGTCTCACAAATAGCTAGAAAGATAATAGGAATTGCTAGCAAAAATGAGAATGCAATCTTTTTACCAAAAAAAAAAAAAAAAAAAATCCTTTAAATAATCCAGGTACAAAAATCATACTATATTGATTCTACTTATATGAAGTAGAATATCTAGAATAGTCAAACTCACAGAGACAGAAAAGAAAATGGTGGTTGCCAGAGGGGTAAACAGGGGAAGCAGGAAGTTATTGTTTAATTAGTACAAAGTTTCAGTTTGGAATGATGAAAAATTCTAGAGTTGGATGGTGGTTACGGCTGCACAACAGTGTGAATGGACTTAATGCCACTGAATTGTACACGTAAAAAATGGCTAAAATGGCAAATTTTATGTTACATATATTTTACTCCAATTTTTTTTTTAAACACGGAGCTTTGTAGGGCTTGGTCTGGGCATTTCAATATCTTTTCAATCCTTTCCTACATTTTCTGGTCAGCAATTCCTAAGGTTAAAACAAACAAATAAGAAATTTGTAAGGGGCGCCTGGGTGGCTCAGGGGGTCAAAGTCTCTGCCTTTGGCTCAGGTCATGATCTCGGGGTCCTGGGATTGAGCCCCGCATCAGGCTCTCTGCTTAGCAGTGAGCCTTCTTCCACATCTCTCACTGCCTGCCTCTCTGCCTCCTTGTGAGCTCTCTCTCTCTGTGTCAAATAAATAAATAAAATCTTTAAAAAAAAAAAAAAAGAAATTTGTAAGACCTTTCCGCTTAAGTGATTTCCTTTGTCGTATTTCTACTATCCCTCAATGTGGGGACTTTAACATGATTATCTCCTTATCAATCAGACTATGCTACCCATTCAAATAACGCCCAAAATTCAGTAGTTTCATATAACAAAGGATTATTTTGTGTTCTCTCTATATATCCAAAGTGGGTCCATAAGAAAATTTCATCAGGGATCAGTATTGCTGGAGCAGCCTCTACCTCACTAGTAGGAAGGCGACCATTGCGAAGCACACTCTAGCTTTAGTGTTTCTGCTTTCCCTCCGTGCACACCTGGTTGGCCAAAGCAGTCACAAGTCCACACCTAATTCAAGGTAACAGTGGGGCAAGTGTAATGCCACCACGGGCCTGGAGGGCGAGCAGACTGGAGTGCCCTTGTGAACACTACAAGGTCCTTCTGACCACTGTAGCCTCTCTAGGTTTTGCACAAATCTTTGCATTATTTCCAAAGTTCAGTTTAGTGATAATTTATATTATAGCATAATATATAGAATTATATATTCTATATAGAATTATATATTATGCTATAATATATAGAATTATACACATATAATCATATAAATTATGATATATATTATAATCAGAAGGAAACAAAACCTGGCCTTCCCATCAAAGGACATCTCCAGCATTCTGCCACATGTTTCCTTCCTACAATTCAAGGACAGCCACGCCAATGACGAGAAGGAGCATCGCCTCTTTCTATCACCTTCTCAGGTCCATTCTAACCTTGAGCCCAGAAGTCAGAGGAGGCCGACAGCATAAAAAGACATGCTGCTACCTGCTTTATTTGAGGAGGTAAAAAAAATTTGCTCTTAGCATCAGAGGAATAAAAACTCCCAAAGGAAATAAACTGATCTTTAATATTTACTTATTCTAGGCTTTCTGACCTCAGAAGACTCTGAGAAGGTTGAAACAGATTTTAGATGTGCTAGAGATTCCATAAATTCATGTGGATGGCCTTCACCCACTGACACTGTGATTTCAAGGGCAGAGTCCCAAGCAAGGGTCCCTGGCCATTCTATAATGGCCAGATAAACACCTCTGTCTGAGAGCAGCCATCACACCTAGACTCTCGGAAGAGGACAGCAAGCCCAGGGGGTGAATCTGAGCCACTCCCGCAGCCTGCACTAAAATGATAGGATTTCTGGGAGGCCAGACCACACATTAATGTGCAGGACAGAAGTGAGTAGGAGACGTAGATGGGGACCCCTATTATACACACATTAAATGAGATTAACAGAATGTCCATTGGTTACCCTCCTGTCCTTTCGGTTTATTACTTTGTAGTAATACAGTCCATGTGAGAGAAGCTCAGGTAACCTCATGCCTCATATCTTCATTCAATAAATGCATGTAGTGGTAGAGAGAGAAACTCTGGCTGGCTCTGCTTTGTATTACTTGCTAATGATAGCTCTGGGAAGATTTTCAAGTATTCTGGCAGATAAAGCAAGATGTTATCACAACCATTAGCTAAAACAGAAAAGGAATGGTATAAAGCATAAAATCCAGTCTCGACGTTGACAAAATACCAGTTACCAATGGTATAAGTCGGCATATAAGCATGTTCAGCAATTCTTTATTTCATTTAAAAAAATTTTTTTTTAAAGATTTCATTTATTTATTTGACAGAGAGAGAGAGATCACAAGTAGGCAGAGAGGCAGGTGGGGGGGTGGGGGGTGGGGGAAGCAGGCTCCCTGCTGAGCAGAGAGCCCGATGCGGGGCTCGATCCCAAGACCCTGAGACCATGACCTGAGCCGAAGGCAGAGGCTTAACCCCCTGAGCCACCCCGGCACCCCTCTTTATTTCATTTTTATTGTTCTTTCCTTCTTGTGATTCATCAGATTGCATAAAGAAACCTCTCAATCCCCAGTGATAAAGTCAGCTGTTGTTTGAAGTTCACATATGCATTGGCAAACTCTTAGAGAAAGACTCATTTTTAAATAAATCAACCACAAAAAAATTACTCACCCCTACAATTACTAGGATTTAGATTCTAGGAAGGGATAAACCAAGGGACTGAGAAACGAGCAAAACTGAATTGTTTTATCCTGGAAATCTATAAACAAGGGGCAGTAACTCAGGGATAAAAGCCTGGATTTTGAAGTCACGGATCTGGATTTAAATCCTCGCTCTATCATTTACTAGACACAAGATAATGACCATGTCATAAGGCACATTAAGTCTCAATTTCTTCACCCATAAAAAGAGGAAAATAGCATCTACTTTCTGTAAAGCATGTGAATGAAACGAGATAGATAATCCGTATCTTGCCCTTAGCGGAACGCCCAACACAGAGCTGTGCTCGGCGAAGGTGTCATGTTATCACTGATAGTGTTTCGTAAAATTATAAGGAAGGGAATTCCTTGACTAAAATCTAGTCATGCCTTGGAAGTTGCATGAGTGTCCTGAGTGTCCAAGATCCAGAAAGACAATGCGAACCTGGCTGACATTCGCTTCTCCGAACCCCCAGTGGCATAATTTTCTGGCTTCACAGTCTATTCACCTGGAAATTGGGGGTGACAGAGCTAGACGACCTGGTTTCAGTGTCTATGTCTATGTGCACTAAAAGCACCGGTTTTGTCTGTAGAGATTATCCTGGTGCTCAAACTCCAGGGAGAACGAGTGGACCCGTTGCTCATAAAGCTATACCTTTGGACTCTGGGCTTCCTGAGCATCTCTTAGTGTTTCAGAGCAGGGGACTGTACAATTCCTTGATGTAAATACATTAACAACAATAATAAAACTTGGAAGAGATAAAGTATTTTCTGTGGCCTCCCGGACTGACTCACAGCTTCTGGTCCTGCCGTTTTGTAAACAGAAAGACCTGCATTTAGATATTTACTTACAGGATCTTTTCCTCCTTATAACTAACAGTGTCACCACAACATGTCCTTTCATCCGGCCTTGTAGCCTAAGGAATCCTCTTAAGTTTCTCATTAGGAAGTAACTCTACGCTTTGGGAACTCAGTCTTGTCCAAAAACTAGAGTCATCAGGAGAGCTTTTAGAAATTCTGATGCACAAGCTACACCCAGACCAACTGAAGTGACTTTCCCACACATCCTGGTGTTTTAATGCCCCCCAGATAATGGCAATGTTTGGCCAAGGCTGAGAACCGCTGTTGGACTCAACACTGTACACACGCCTACGTCTAACGTTCCATTACGAAAACAAAGGAGAAAGTCTAAAAATCAGTCTATAATCAGTTAATTCTGCATATTTACCTGGTAAACTGACAAGATAATGTTTCCGGCAATCAAATCGATGGGCATGAGTACATACACACACAGGTGCAGATATGCACGTGTGTGCATACACACACGCACGTGCACACACACATGAACTCACATAAGCATATACACAACCTTCTGCCTGCCTCAGTTTGCTATGATTTCCAGCCGGGAGAGGTATTTCTGCCCCCTCCCCTCCCAGGAAGTTTACCGTCTGCCGTCATCTCATACCCCCAGCATGGTGGTTTAGGAGACTAACTCTTCACAAAACTCATCGTGACCTTTGAGATACAGAAAAATAGGCAAGGTGGGGTGGCAGAGCCAGGAGGCAGGTGCTCCCAAAGTCAGGACTCGAGCAGAAGGAGAGCTAACTTCTTCCATATTTGTTACAGGTAAGACTTCAAATAAGCAATAGCCAACATCTTATTGAAAGGAGAGAAGAGAAATTTGAACCCAAACTTGTATTTTGAGGACTTCAACTTAATAATGTTGGGAGTGTTCACGTTGGATTTTTCAACTTTTGGACTCTACATTTCTACTTCTGAGCCACACGCATGTTAATTTCTAAGTTCTCTGCCTCTGCTCCAGGTCAAGAGCTAAGACTCTGGATTTGCCTTGCCCCTCCCTTCAAACCAGTTTGTTTGCATATTTTTGCCTGACTGAAAAACATCTTTGTATTTTTGCTGGCCCAGTTCTTGGCAACAGTGTCTCTTGCTGTGACTAGGGTTGAGAACCCTGAGGCAGAGAGAGCCCTTGTATGTGGACTCTTCCCATTCATAAGACTCAGGCTAGGGTACCTGCTACAAGGTGACAGCAGAAGCCAGGGAGGAGGCCAGGTGAGGGCAGGGACAGAGAAGACACCTGCTAGGAATGACCTTGGACCTCTAGTGGTTGGTTAAGCTGATTTAGCTTACATGTGCGTAAAGGAAAAACAGAAGACGGGGCTTCTGTGTGAACATATGTGTAACAATAGACTACTGTGCCAGGGGAATGGGACACTGGTTAACCTCTCTCCATGGACCCCACAGAGGACGAGAGAGTTTTGGGGTGTGGGAGCCAAAGCCCTGAGGGTTTAAGGACCATGACAGATGGCCACCACTGGACAGGCAACAGCACGGCTCTTCAGCCTCGAGGGTCTCATCCGCACCCTGGGGGCTGGGCTCCCTCCCCCTCTCTTGTGCTCCCTTTTTCCCAATGCCTCTTTGAGGTTTGTAATTATTGGGCTGACCTGAGCATGACCAGATGTGTTTTCTTTTCAAGATTTAGAGACTGTCCTTTAGCTTTCAAGTCCCTTTAGTGAGCAAATTCCGATCTAATTTTATAAACTTTCAGCCTAGTTCTTACCTTTCTTCCTTGAAAACTAGTCTTGTCTTCCCCCTTAAAAAGGTTGTTCCTCCAGTTTCTTACCTGTTTTTCCTGTGTGCCCTTCTTACCTTTCATTGCCAGGCTGTCGGTTATTGTCACCAGCAGCTTATTTTAACAATGGCAGGACTAGGTTCTCTTACCCTATTGGGTGTCAGGTGGCCTTTTTTTAAATTCCTTTATCAGTTTCTTCTCTGTGACTCAGTTTCCTTCTCTATAAAATAGGCATAATAATAGTGCCACCTTAGAGGGCTACGGTGAGGATGAACAGGTTAATTTACATAAAACCCTTAGAATAGTGCCTGTAACTAGCATGTGCTAGGCAAAGTTAGTTGCTTTCTATAATATGTTGTTGGCTTGGAAACATAAGTGGGGTCAGAGACGAGTGAAAGGGTGGAGCAGAGGGAAACCACAGTGATACTTTGAATTTCTCCCTTACACATTAAGTCCATAATTTTACTGGATGACAAGTTCAAAATGCAAAACATAGATTTTTTTAATTACTTCCTCATAAGGCCATTAGTTACATTTTATTTGTTGACATTTTAGTAGTTTTTCACCCCCAGCATTCAAAGTGGAGAGAGCTGCCCTGTAATTTAGAGCCCTGAGCTAGGTGGTTCATTTGCTGGAGGTGCCCAGTGTCATCAGAGCACACATTGAAATAAGTTGCTCTACCTCTTGAATGTTTTGCCTGTCTTCTGACCCACCAACGTCTGAAGGCTCAACTGACACCCCTAGCAGGATGCTTGCCTCAGCTGATTAGAGATCTTTTATTAGACCCCTGTACCTTCTGAAATGTGCTCCTTTAATCCTCTTTCATCCACATAATTTATGATCTTTTTATAGCTTCCCCCACACTGGGTGCTTTCCTGTACCCTCTCTTGGGCTAACTCTTCATTTTTCAGAAGATGTTCTTTCCATTTACTCTGATGACCAGTTGCCCTCTGCCAGCTGGCCCCAGAGGGCTGTTAACCAAACACCTGGCTGTTTTGATCTGCTGTACACATTTTTCCAGGACTTGTAATAAGGCATTTAAAAAAAAATAGTGGTCAGATGTTCCTTTTCATTTTCCCTTCTCAATGGCTAAGCCAATTGCCCCTTTTTGTGTGCTTTAGGAAAATAAGATCTGCAATGAATCACCCTCAAACTCAAAGAAGAAAAGACCACTGATCAGACTCAGGGCACAAAACATTCTAGATATTTTTCCACCTTCATTTAAATGAACTTATAATATTCTTTGCCTGCCTATGATCTTCTATTAAATGAACGTCACATTTTCTCAGCAGTGTGCCAGCAATTCTTTGTGCATTATCTGTATGGAGCATCCTTTATATTCCAGGCATGGTGCTAGGAGCTGGGGATAAGCTAAACACGGCCTCTACTCTTAGAGCTTACATCACGATCCTTGGCCCCAAGATAACTAGGAGAAGAGAAAACAGAACTCTTTCTCTATTTTTAACGGTGCCTTAGGAAAGTCGCTTTACAAAGCTCCTTTTTCTTAGGCTAAGTTTAAGCTATAAGGCACAATTACAATAGTTGGACAGAGGTTGCCTTACTAACTATATGTGTACTACATGATATTTGCATCCAGCTCTAAAAGCAAATCAGATCAAATTGGGGTGATACAGTATTATATGTAGCAGACCCCCGGTGTAAATTGATTTGACCTACAACTCCTGGCTCATTACGAATAACTCTAAGTAGTAATTAAGAGCTGGGATTTGGAGCCAAAGGGTGTGTGGCATTAAATGTCAGCCCTACCACTCACTAACTGTATGATTTGGGTAACCTCATTAATCCTCTCTGACCCTTTCCCCCCGCCTTCTTCTCTTTAAAAGGGGATAGTAGCAATGATCTCACAGGGTTGATGTAAGTAACTGATATTAACGTATTTCAGGGGCAGTGCTTTGGGAACGAACAATAAATGGTAGGTATTAGCTGTGATCGTTGTCATTGTTACCTGCGATATTATACATATGGTAACGAATAATCTTACCAGAGTACATTGAATCCCACATGCTCTGAGAGTGGTGTGCAGGACCAATTCACTTAGCTCGTGAATAACTTAGGTACCAGCCAAGCAGCTCTGCTGAGTTGCTACTTATTGTTAGTGACTCTTGATGTGGCAGAATCTTTGTTTCCTTGTTAAGAAAAAAAAAAAAATGTCCATGGCATTAGAAAGATAAATGCATGTGTCTTTCAGTGAAAATATAACTTGGGAGAGAGCCAACGAGCTTTATAAACATTTCTATATTTGTAATTTAAGGAATATTTGGAGAGCTTAAACATATTCCCTGGAGATACCAATGTTTTGCTTTACAAATCATGTTATTATTTTTCAATCCTTGTGACAAAGAAGATGGCTTTTGCTAAGTGGAAGTGAAACATAATTTCCAACTGAATGAAGTGATAAGACCAAGGATTAGTTGGCAGATGAAAAAAAAATTAGTGGCGGCACACTTCTTCCTCAGAGTTTGAAGGGGAGGGGAGGAGCCTAGGACTTCACAAACACACAGGAACTCCTTCCACATTACAACTCCTGAAAACTCAGAGAGGTGAGCCACAGCTTCAAGAAAGACACAGACTTATCTTCTGGCTGCTAAGACATTTTCAGTGGCTTTGTGAATTGTCAGCTTCGGTAGCAAGTCACAGTTCCTTAGCAGATCTATAAAGAATCAGCTAAAACATTTCTAGAGATATTTGTCATGCTGTCATGTGCACTCATATCTTCATCAGGGGATCCTGATAGAATAGTTGAGTTGTGGCTTCAAGCTCCAAGGCCACGATTCCCCCAACCTCACAGCCAGTGACTGAGGATGATAAGGAGAACAAGTGTGAGAGCCAGCCCACTCCTGCCCAATGAGATGTCTTCTAAGAGACACCCTTGCTCAAGAAACCCATCATCCTGCCTAAGACTTTCTCAGAACTGTACTACAATCTGAGACCCTGCTATCCAATCCTTTATTCCCTCTGTCCTTTCATAGATGTCAAACCTGCACTGTGGTCTGAAGACTCTCTGCCTACAGTTTCTCCCTTCTCCTTTATCTTCACAGGCATTTCCTCCCATTGGTCTCATCCTATCTTGGCTGCTTCTCAGAGGATCCAAACTGATACTCCTGTCCACCAGCTGTGATTCAAAATATTTGGGTATTTTAGCCTCCAGATGATAAATCCATTAGTAGTGGATGCTTAGAGCAATATCTCATGAAGATTTCTGAGGCCAAGCCTGGATTTCTGAGAAAAGTGTGCTATGACTGATTATCCATGTCTCAATGAGCACAGAGGGGGATGGGAAGGCACATATTCCATGTGTTTGTCCAACATGAGCATAGGGGCTCATCTGGGCTGGCCTAGACATTTGAACTTCTCTATCTAGGTTAGTCAATGTCATAAAATTGGAAAACTGAAAAAGTTGTAAAACTACAACTAAAAGGCAGAACTCTAAGCTTACCTCTAAACATGTAAACATCTCCTCTGGTGAATGGCAAGCCAAAAGAGAAGCCAGTTACCTATTTCTAAGACTCAGTTTCTTCATCTATGAAACATGACTTAAATATTTCCTGCCTCCTGGAATTATTGTAACGTTTCAATGAAATTACCCTAACAAAGCTTGCAGCATAATATGTGGCATCATGTAAGATGTTAATGACTAATGTTATGATGCCACTTGGGACATAAAACCTTGATTTCAAGGTACATATCTTTATATTTTTACACTGATTAATAGTTTTTTCAAGGCAGCACAGCATGGACTGCTCATGCATTTAACCAAGGGCTACGATGAACTCAACCAAAGTAATAACATGGTTGGATTCTTCCCTCTTCCCCTTGTAATGTGGGAGGCTCACGCGGATCACATTGTTATTAAATGCTCAGATCATTTACATAGTGTGTAAATATCTTGATGGCAAGACAAATAACATTCCTTGAAATATGCAAGGATACCCCTTTAATTTTTCCTCAGTGACAGTCTCTCAAGCATAATATCATAAATCAATAATGATCCTATGGCACTCCCTACATACTCAATAAAAAGTTCTCATCAAAATCAATAAACTCCTAGAATTCATAAGAGGCATTACCTCTAAAATGACAGGACTTCCTTTTCTGAAAAAAAAAAAAAAAATGTGTTTCTGGTCAGGGCTCTCTGTCAGTTCTCACGTGACTACTTAGAACCTTTCATTCCTTTCCATGAGCGCCTCCCAGCCTGTCCGAATCACCCCCAAACACACACACAGTACAAGTTCATAAACAGGAACTTCTAGTTTGTCCCCTAGTCCACTGAGAAAATCAAGCTATCACTCTTCAACTCTCTCAACTCCCTTCCCCACCCCTATAAACTTGTCTATGTCCACGCCCATCTCCACTCTTTCAGTTTAGAATTAATCCTTTTTCAGGAAGCTTGATCCCTTCTGCTGAGCTGGAATCTGGTTCACCTAACACTCCTTTACTTTAAATTCCTCATCATGCCAGGCCCGTCTTCAAGAGCAGGTATCTATTAAGTCATCTCTCATTTCAAAGAACTTTCTTTTGACCCCATGTCTCCTTCTTCCATCCCTTCTATCCTGGGCCAGATATTTACAGTATCAGGCTCCACCCTTACATACTAGCTGCTCTTCAAATACTACAATCTGATTTCTTATAAGAACTCACTCCCTCAAACCATCCTGGAAAAGGGCACCACTGACCTGATTCTTAAATCCGATGGACAGTCTCCATTTTAATGTTACACGACTGCTTGGAAGTTTTTAACACTACTGACCACTCCTTTCTAGAAACTTCCATTATTTCTATGCTGTCACTGTCTCCTTGCGCTCCTTGTACTTCTAATACTATGCTTTCTTAGTCCTTTGAAAACTTTTCTTCCTCTGACCATTCGTTCATTATTCAATTAACAATTAGTTATTTACCACCTACTATGTGTCAAGTATCCTGCCAGGGATGGGTGAAATGTTTAACAGACACAGACCTTAACATCAGGACCTAACCACAAAAGAAACAAAGAAGCAACGAGTCCATTTCACTTTATGTAGTAACCCTAAGCAAACCTCTAGAAGGGGTACTTTTCCTGGATAGGGGATTACTTTGGAGGTGGGTCTTAAAGGATCAATAGGAGTTTGCTAGATGCAGAGAGCTGATCAAGGGAATGAGGCAGGGAACGTTCTTTTTTTTTTTTTTAAGATTTTATTTATTTATTTCACACACAGAGAGAGAGATCACAAGTAGGCAGAGTCAGGCAGAGAGAGAAGGGGAAGCAGGCTCCCCGCTGAGCAGAGAGCCCAATGCGGCGGGGCTCGATCTCAGGACCCTGAGATCATGACCTGAGCCAAAGGCAGAGGTTTTAACCCACTGAGCCACCCAGGCGCGCCCCGGCAGGGGATGTTCTTGACGGAGGGAACAGTATGTGCAAATGCCTCGAGGTTAAAATTATCATGTGTGTTCGGTGAATGTCAAGTGCTTTCACTTGACTGGTGTGTACGTTGCTAAGACCAGATGGTGT
>JAQQSY010001858.1:0-14076 GCA_028646535.1 Procyon lotor
CCGAGGGACCCTCCTCTTCCTTCTTACCCCCTTCTCCCAAGGGTCCCTGTCTTCCTACCCCGTCCCCCGAGGGACCCTCCCTCCAGGGGCCCGCCCTCCCTCTCAGGCCCAAGGGACCCACCCCCTCCCCTCGGGGGTCCCCGCGTCCTGGCACCGCCCCCGTGGGCTTTGTCTCGGGCCGTAGGGCCTCTGCCGGTTTCCTGGCTTGCGTCCTTGGCCACCGCCCCTCGGCCGCCTTTGTTCTCCGCCCGCGGCCCTGCGCTCCCCGCAGCTCCGAGCCACCTGCCCGGGAGCCCGAGCGCTCCGCACGTCCTCGGCGGCCCTCGTCCACCTCAGTGCCTGGGGAAGTCCTAGTGTCAGGGGCTGAGATTCAGCTTGCCCGCGTGATTGTGCGGTGCGCTGTGCTCTGGGCCGCAGCCCACACCCGAGGCCGAGAAGGCAGCGGGGTGGTCGGGGCACACAGGGGCCACCGCGCGAGGCTGGGTGGGGGACCCTCCTGAGTTTCCAGGCTTCCTGTCTCATCCGTCGGCAAAGTGGGGAAACGTCCTGACTCTTCGGGACGACGGCAGAGGCCATAGGACAGTGGTCGGCTGACCCCAGACACCCACAGAATAGGAAGAGTTTTACTGAATTTATTATTAATCCTGGTTCCTAGACTTCACCTGGTCACTTCTCCGATTTCTCACACACCTTAGGAACCGAACCTTGGAAGAACATGGCAGTCGTGATGACAAGGGTACCTGAAATTTGTTGAAGTGGACGTCTCCGCGGGCACTTTATTATCTGAGAGTGGAGAGGACCTCCCTTTCATTCGTTTTTGCTTATGCTCAGCAAACGAACTTAGAGGTGAAACAAAGAGCCCCGACACCTGCTCTGACTCTCCCAGCCCACCTGTTCTGACTTTCCGTTCCAGCCAGCTCAGAAATGGCACCAATAGCGGGAGACTCACAAAAGTCTCCTCCTTTAAACTCTGCTTGCACTCACAACCTCAGTCACACCAGCCCCCTGTTTCCTGCCCACTGAAAAAAATGGCCTGTCTGGATCCATCAAGAAAATCAACTTTCTCCCAAATTCTCTTAACTGATCAGGGCCCTCACTCAATACATGTATATTCAAAATATAACTGAATATATTCACTTATTTTGGTCCATTGGGTGTCCTGTCTCTAGATCAGACACAAGTTTAAAACCCTTCATTCCAAAGCAATAGATACTGACTCAGCCTTTCGACGCGCCAGGCAGGCCGGAATATTAAGGGGCACTCTGGGTTACAGTCCCTGCCCACGGGCAGTTTCAACACGGAAAGAATAGGACACAAACATATAAATGTATTTAAAAGCAGTTTAACTTTTGCAAGTGCAAAAGTTAAGATTTTAAGGTTGACATAAAATTTGAAAAGTATCTTAAGAGACTGGGGTAGGACAATTCCAGGGAAATGTACAACCGGAAGAGGAAATAGGGTTTCAGGCTTGAAAAAGACTGAGGGTGGAAAAGGCGCGTCAGTCAGGCCAGTGTGGGTTGAGAGGGTAAACGAAGGCAGATTCCAGGAGTTGGAGGTGAAACGTACAGGGCATTGGCATGAAGGAACGGTGAGAATTAAGATTCAGAGTTAAGATTTTGGGGACACCAGGGTGGCTCAGTCGACTGAGCACCCGACTCGATTTCGGCTCAGGTCTCGATCTCAGGGTGGTGAGATGGAGCCCAGCGTGGGGCTTCCTGCTCAGTGCGGAGCCTGCTTGGGATTCTCTCTTTTTCCCTCTCCCTTTACCCCTCCCTCTCTTAAAAAAAATGAGATAAGATCCTGGTCTGCATCAACCGTGTCAATTAATAGCTGTGTGATCCATAATGGGTAAGTTTTTCATCTCTCTGAATCTCCATTTCCTCATTTGTAGGATTAAAATAATAATGTCCTTCCAATTATTTCACAAATATTTTATGAAAAGCAACCATGAACTAAGAATCATGTTAGGTGATAGAAATGTAAGGAATCATTCGCTCATTCATCAAATGTTACCTTACTATGTACCAAGCTGGAAATAGAAAAGGAGCAGAAAACTAAGTGGCAGATATTGTAAAGTGAGAGGATAGAGTGTTTCATAAAGAGGAACGGCCAACTATGTCAATTGAGAGGTTGAATAAGACGAGGCCAGGGAACGTTCCATTGTATTTAGCAGTCTGGGGGGGATGAGCAAACTTGATTAGTTTGAGCTGTTTCTAAGGAGTGCAACTTCCGAAGCTAGGCTGAAGTCCCTCGAGGTGGGAACGGGAGATTAGTACGTGCAGAGGTTCGCAAGGAGAAAGAAGGTAGCTGGGGAGAAGTGGGCCGTTGTCTTTAAGGTGGAGCGAGCTTGAGTGCTGGTGAGGGGGAGCGGAGGGGCCCACGTGCCCTCTGGGGAGGCCGGAAGCCAGCAGGCGCCGCTGGACCCTCGGCAGCAGGAAGCACAGCCCGTGCACTGTGACAAGATGGAAGGCGGAACGCGGCTGCAGGACCAAGTACATTTTGAGGCTTGCGGCTGGAAAACTTGAAAGATTTCCCTCGGATACTTTTCTCTCCTGATTGAAATAGGAAGTAAAACCACTCAGAGAACTGAAGAGAGGAGAGGAATAAGGAGGCGGGGGGGAGACGTAGGAGAGCAAAGTTCCTGGAAGGCCAAGGAGCTTGCCTGCTGCAGGGTTGGCGGGGAGCTTCAAGGGAAACCAGTCCGTTGGGTTCTTCCCTGTTCTCAAATGGAGCTACTTGAATTCAGGCTATGAATTTGCATTTCCTTCAGGAAGGGTTTCTCCCAGACGAGTAAGAGGGGCAAAGGACTTTGTGTGTGTGTGTAAGGGAGAAATTGTAACGGTGGACTATGGCATCGAATGGAGATTTCAGGAAGAGTCCCCAGGGGCTGACCCTTAAGGACAGAAAAGCCCTGTATAAAAATAACCTGCCGGAGTCCGAGATTCCAGAGGCCACAGTGCTCTTGATGGTAGCAGTGTACAGGGTGAACCAAGGAGCAGAAGCCCAAGGTGGGTGAGGGGAACAGGTCACCAGATGGGAGCTGGTCAAGGAATCAGGAAGCTAGAGGACAGACTTCCTCGTTTCCATGAGAGCACGGGACTGTAAAAATGACCACGGGAGCTGAGACTGTGCCAAGTGATCTTAATGATCAGAGAGAAAATTTTTAATTGCCCAAAACTTCTGGAAAACACTTAAAGCTCCCTTGCCAATTATAAATGTATAGAGAATTTTCTTAATTGTAAAACTAATATTTAGGACACTATAAATACAAAAAACACGAGAATTAGTGCTTTATTTCTATGTGAAAACTTTGCCAAGAGTAGTTTGAACAGCTCTGGCTTTCTCCTACTATCACTTACCTTTTTGTGCCTTGATAAATTGTCCTCTTCCTTCCCACATCTGATGTTTTGTATTTTCAGTGTTGTTTGTACGATACCTCCAAGTGTCCTTAACGTGACGTTGTTCCCAGGGTCTTTTTACCCTTTGTCACAACCACCTGCCAGAACTGATCCGTGCGATCGGGGTGTAGGTTTCCCAGCGGCGCCCTGGCTGGGCCGAGCACCTTAGCGAGAGCTGGGCACTAGGCAGCTCCGTGGGCCTCCGGAGGGACGCAGCCACACTTGACTGCAGTGAACCTTTTTTCAGTGTCTGTACTTAGAGTTTTCTTGCCAGGTGACAAGTAATGCCAACACTTGGCCTGAATGCTGGCCAGACCCCTGGGACCCGTCAGCGTTAGTACTGTCTCCTACCCAGAGGAGAAGGAGGTCTTGTCGCCCACAAGCACTCTTCTGTTCCCGGGGCGGGCTCAGACATTGGGACCCAGCGTTACTGCGCTCTCTGTCCTTGTTGGACACGACCTTCGTGCAAGCTGAGGTCTCATCCTCTTGGCTTCACTCTTGTCATTTTCAAACTTCCTAATCACATCCAGTTTCATTTTCAGTGCCTCATTTATTTCTCTGATGCACTTTCAACTTTTTGGGCAAATTTTGTAAAACAAAAAAAATTTTTTTTAAAACAAAAAATAAAATTTTGTAAAACAAAATTTTTATTTTTTAAAACAAAAAATAAAATTTTGTAAAACAAAATTTTACGGTAAAACGGAATGTTCTTTTTAAGGTCCATTTTTAGGAAACACGCTGTGGGTCTGTCACTGGGAGGCAAGCAGGCAGTGCAGCTCCACTCTGCTGTCTGTGCTGAGGCCCAAAGCAGGAGTAAGTGGGTGCAGTGAGCCGTCCCTGATGGGCTCGGCGAGGGGGCCCAGGCTGCGCGGGGGCCGTCGATGCGGCCATCTGGCTGCGAGGTCTGCGCCCAGGCCCTTCCTCAGTGCCGCGGAGCCCTGAGATCTGAGTCATGCTGGTGTCCAAGTTCGTTCACAGCAGAGCGGTGCCCACATGGGGTCATCGAAGGCACGAAGAATGGTAGCAGGAGTCGCAGAGATGGGGGCCGGGATCCCCCGGCTCTTGTCCTCGAGTGAGGAGAAGGAACAAGCCGGGGCTGTGGGCAGCGGCGGCACGCGGCGTGAAGAGGCGTGAATGAGACCAGAGGGGCTGCATCGGGGACGGAGAGGAGAACAGCGTTTGCTCCAGGGGCTGTGGTGGGGCTGAGCGGACCAGACTGAGGTCACCTTGGACAAACCCGCCATGGTGGCTACTCTGTGGCTGTCCCTCTGCTTGAGTGCAGCCTTAGTTAGGCACATGCTCGGGCCTCACATGCTCGGTCCTCACATGCTGGAGGCCTCACCTGCTTGCCCTGCCCTGGAGCGTGGGCTCTGTCACCCTCCTCCCCCCCGCCGGTCCCCGCAGGACGCCTGCCCCCCGGGCCTGAAGAAGCCAGGCCTCGGAAAGGTGGGCTTGTAGAGATCTACCCGTCACTGCAGCCGAGATGCTCTTCTGTCTGCAGGTCCCCTTAACCACTTCTCCTCTGGCTGGACTTGGCCTCCTTCTTCGGTCTCCTTTGGGGGTGCTCTGCATGTACCTCCCTCTCAGAGAATGGGGGCTCTTCCGTGGGGACAAGCCAAGTCCTTGTTAAGGAAAGAGACTCAAAATACATCTGGATGGAGGCTGCAGACAGAGAAGAGTGTGCGAGGCCTGCAGAGCAAGATCAGTAACACCAAGGTCACTAACACGCCCTGAAAAGCTTCGAGAACTGGGAGGTCAGGTCAGGGATGCGCAGATTTCTCTAGCGGCCGAAGCAAACATCTGCGTCATGTCTGATATGATTTGTCCTTATGATTCCTTAAGGACACTGGCCGACTGGTTCAGAAGGACGTTCCAGTGGCTTCTGCAGGCTCCCGGGGAAGCAGCCTCAGCGGCAGAGCGGGAAGACAGGGCTGATGGCACCGCAGAGGCCCTCTTGGGACAAGCTCCACACAGCTTGGAGGAGAGGTGGGAAGGGGTCTTTGTGGTGGGAGGGAGGCCCGAACAGAACCGTGCTCGAGACAGGATGAAAGGACAGAGGGCATCGAAGACGCCTGCTGACAGGGGAGGTCAAGGGGCAGCAGCGAGAAGTCCTGCTGGGTTAGGGACCTTCACATGCACCTGGAATCCATCAAACCTCGGGAAATGGCAGGTCTCTTCCCCAGAGAATCAGACCCGTAAGCGTAGGCAGAAGAGTTTGTTTTAACTCAGAGGCAACGAGGATGACTGAGGGGCCCTGGGCCAGGGGGTGATGTGACCCAGTTCGCGCCTTCCGATGGCTGCTCCCCAGTGTCCTCCCCATTCCTCCTGAGGTGTGCTTACCGCCCTGGAAGCCCGCTGAGGCAGGGGCCCAGCTCTACACCGCACCCCGCGGGGACACAGTGCCGGGGACACGGTGCACACCGAGTGTGGCCGAGCAAACAGCGAGCCCACGGAGGAGGGGGGCCCTGCAGCGGCGGAGGTGGAGTGGGAGGACCCGAGTCCCTTGGCTGGAATCCAACGACGTGCGTATGGGGTCGGGGAAGGCAAGAGACAGCAGAGTGGAAGGTACTTGTGAGACCTAAAGTCAGGTAATACCAGCAGGTCACATTTGGGGACGAGGACGCTCTCTGAAGTGCTGAGCCCCAGCGTTCTGCGATTCCTTACCTCACAGGGTTCCCATGCTCCCTTCGGAGGGCGGCCTCACTCCCTGCTCTCCAAGCAGGAGGCCACACTTTCCAACGACTGAATCGGGAGGTGCAGCGGGAGGTGCCCGGCCCCGCACGGCCGCCGAAGGGCTTGTCTCCGCTTCTCCCGCAGGAACCCATGGCTCACAACACTCCCGTGTGGATTTCTGGGCAACAATGACCAGGCTCCTGCCGCACAGCACAGGCCTGTCGGCCCTGGATTATCCAGCTCAGGGTAACATGTAAGTGAATAGAAAACTCTCCTCTACCTTTCTGCCTTCCAGTCTTTGGACTATTCAGTGAGTGGCTATTTTTTAACCGTCCATTAAGTCTGACATGACAGCTCTGAAAGCCACCTGACCACAGACGTGACTGCTTGCCTCCTCCAAGCCCACCCCCCTCTCCCCTGCTGGAAGAGCTCTGATAGTCGTGTCTACTCTTTCCACGGGGCCATGTGCTCCAGCAAAGGGGCGACGCAGCCCCAGCCCCAAGGAGTGAACTGGGACCCATCTAGTCATGGGCAGGAACATGATTAAATTATATCAAATTAAACAAGTGTATGTAAAAGTCTGGGGGAGAGGGGAAAGGCAGAAAACACCCGTGTCCCTGATCAAATGCCTGGAGAATAAAATTCTCCTCTTTTTAAAAAAACAAAAAACAAAAAACTGGATTAGGTTTTTCAGTTCTTGCACCGAAAAAGAATTTAACTAACAGACTAACAAAAGGAATGACCCACGTTAAGCATTTTGATTGCTTAGGGGTGTGTTAAATACATTGTCTTTATTTCAAACTTGGTAATTCCTTTCTAAAGAATGCCTACAACATACCAAAATGCCATTTAAAAATATAACTGCCTTTAGAAGGTTTCCAAAATCTATTTTAACATTTACTTGACACTTTAGTAGGTTGTGTCATAACTTCCTAAATCCAACTCTGTCTTAACTCTAAAAGAAATACGAATCTCCCCAAACTAGAATAGAGCAGCACTATAAGCACTTCTGCGCTCATCTCTCTCTGACCCCACATGTGTCGCTCATACTTTTGTACTTCGGGGTAACGGAATGTTAATAAATATGATAACTAGTCAGTATGAAGGTAAAACCTTGGCTTTTACTTGTGTGTTGTTAAAAGAATACAACGAAGCTTCAACTAGAAGCCAAAGTGTGGCTACTCCCATGAAGTGTGCGCACTGTCGAAGCCTCACATCTCGAGACAGCCGAGAAGCCCGCCTCCCGGCGTGTACCGAGCTATTCCCAATAGAGAGCAAACACCAGGGCCAAGGCGACGTACGTTTCCGTCTCGTGTTGCGCGGCGACCCAGCTGTCCCAGGTGACATCCCAGATCCACCGGCTGGCAACCTGTGACACACAAGTTTCAGAAGACCAACTTCAAGCGGAACAGGCTAAGCAGTGAACTCTAAGTCTACACTGTGTCTTAGAAAGCGAGATCTAAACCCTAATTTGCCCCGTTTCCCCTTTCCTGAAAGGGCCCCTCTTCTCCTCCTGGAGCGGCCCTTCTCTGGCACGGGGACCGGGCCTTTCGCGGTGTCCGGGGACAGGGACGGGAGCCCTCGGGAACCAGGTCTAAGAGTTCTGCATACAGAACTCCTCCGCTGTGGGATACTCTCTGATGTGGAATCTTCCTTTCCATCCTTAAAATATGTTCAAGGGAAAGTTTATTAGAACCTTGTTTGGAAATAAAGAAATAGCGTTGATTAGTCGAGCGGCTGTTGGAGAAAATTCTAAATCCTTTGCTCCGCTCACAGAGCCACGCGTTTTCTGACTACAGCCTACTTTTCCATGGTGGATATAAAACTTTTGTGGCTTCTCCCAAGAGGGTGAGTCTATTTCTCCAGCCCTTGAGTATGAATTGGCCTTGGGACTTGCTCTGAGCAAAAGAATGGGACGGGGCGGGAGTCTGGGCAAAGCCTTCAGAGGTCCCCTGCTCCCACTGCTCCGACTGGTGTGAGGAGGCCCCACGTCAGGAAGGGCACTCAGCCCACGGGAGGACCGTGGCTCCCACGCAGAACCCAGGAGCCCCAGCCACCAGCCCCGGCCCCCAGACACGTGAGCGAGGCCACGTCGGACTGCGAGTGCGTCAGGGAGACCAGCAGGAAAAGCAGCGGTTGCAGTCGGGCTGACCCCAGAACAATGAGCAGGTGAATGGCCCGTTTCCAGCTTCCAAGTTTCTGGAGTGGTCTGCTGTCCTACTGTCCCCAGTGCACAGCACGCCCGCGTCCGCTACCCAAACACACGGCAAGCGCAGCGGGTTCCCGCGGCCCTGTGGCATTCCGGGAGCTCCAGTTCCAGGTCCTTGGTCTCGGGCACGCGCAGTGCCTCCTCGACATGCAGAGACCAGAGGGCCTGCCCTGTCTCCAACGGTCCCAGTGGCCGCTCTGCCAGCCCAGCACACTGCCCTCATCTTCTCCACGAGAGAAGTGTGGGCTGGTGCTCTCTTCTCCCTGGGAGCCGAGGCCTCCCTGACTCGCTCTCGTGGGGCAGCACCCCTCGGCCTGCTTCCACTAAGACCGCAGACCGTGCCAGCTGCCACACGCGGCCCCGCAGCTCACTCCAGCTCGAGGGGCCTAGTGTATTCGTATTGGCAAATGACAACAATTGCCTTGCTGCTTACAGAGAGCTCTGGCCAGGGACCACGTGGAGGCTTCCTTACAGACCAGCTCACCGACCCGAGGGCAGAGCTGCCCAGACGGTACCGTCCACCTCCCTTCCGTCTCGCATATACCGTCCATCACGAAACACCTATGCCCAGCCCGCAGGCTCCGACCACCACCACCAGTGTTCATTTCTAAGCCAACCGGACTCAGAAACCCAGGCGGCCCCATTGTCCATCCCACCGCCTTTCTTAAACTCTGGCCTGCGCTGTCTTCTTTGCTCAAGTACAGTAAAAACTCTCAGAGACTCACAGTCCGCATCTCCCCATTTTCTGTCTTTTTCTCAGTACATAACCTAACTTCCATTAGTGCTCAAAATAAATGTACTGGTGAATTATCAAATGACATTGAATTGTCAAAATTAGTGTGATCAAGGTATAGGACCTCCATACAGTTTAATAAATTATTGGGAGAAAATTGCCATTTCTGGGTCAGTACTTTTCAAATAATAGGCAGTGAAGGAAGATATAGCCAACAAAAGGTTTGTCAGAGAGGC
The DNA here is from genome assembly GCA_028646535.1 of Procyon lotor. Classification (NCBI taxonomy): domain Eukaryota; kingdom Metazoa; phylum Chordata; class Mammalia; order Carnivora; family Procyonidae; genus Procyon; species Procyon lotor. The sequence continues at coordinate 9,250 of JAQQSY010001858.1, forward strand.
GCCTGGGGGCCTTGAAGGGCCTTGGCGGCAGGTGGCCCAGGAACTCGCAGGTCACCAGAAGGGACACCTTGGAGCACAGGCTGATAGATGCCGGGTCGGGTGGTACTCACATTTATTGCCTGACCAGTCTTCTGAATAAATAATACTTTTATAATGAACTTGTAGCGCTGGTAGCCAAATTCTTTCACTGCTGACAAGATACGGTCTGCTAATTCAAGTGACAAACGAGAGAAGACTTTATCATCATATTTGACATCTTTAAGATTTTCCTTTAAAAAAAATAGGAAAAACACTTTAATTTTCAAACCATTTTCTACATAACAATTCAAGAAAACATGTATCTAAATAATCCATACAACTTTAAAAAAATGCATGCATTCCTCCTAACCAAATAACATTAAATGAATGTCATGCTTACCAATTTATTTCAGTAACAATGTTGAATAAAGTTGATTTTGATTTTTAATGACATTCAATTGCTCTTCATCACCAGCCCTTAACCCGTAAGTTTTCCTTTACTTGGTCATTCCATCAAAAGCTAGCAGAGAGACACGGGGGAAGTTTAAAACAGCGCTTCTGGGAATGCTTAGGTAGTGAAGGAAATCTTTCTATAATTTCCATATTTGCTAAAACTCAGACCCGAGTTTTCCTGAAGCCTGGGTCTCCTGGGCGGGAGCCTGTGTCCTGTGACCCCTCTCTTCCCCGGTCTCCCTGAGCTAAAGCCACTTCTCTAGCCCTGTCCCCATGGCTTTGCACTCTACTGCTCTCGTGGATGCCAGGACGACGCTGAGATCCAAGATTTCCCGCCATGTCTGCCGTGGATTAATCCCAGCTGGGGAGACAGATGTGAGCCATGAGGCCCCAGGCTTCCGCACAGCCCGTGAGCAGGCGGACCGCCAAGTGAGCAGACTGCACGGGCCTTTGAATGACCTGAACAGTGATGACTTAAGGTGCTTCTGGGTCCTGCGATAACAAATGAACTCCAACAGCTAATTTTATATGCATGTAAAACCAAATATATTGGGGATGTTTTTTGGTTTTGATTCTCTTCTAGGATGGTGCTGGACCCAAAACTGGGTCTAGAAGCATTCGTTTCCCTCAGGCATGGGCTGTGGTTCTGTCTTTCAAAAGCTTGTAACATCCATTCTCTCTTCTGAATCTGCCTAGTAGACCTCAGGCTTCGCCCACCCACATGCTCTGAGTTAACAAATGCTGCGTGCTTGCTCTAGGAAGATACCCACAAGCTCCAGCAGTTAACACTATTTCTACATCTCGAACGGTGATGAATTTTCCGTGGACCCAAGGGAAAATCCCTGGCCTCTTTGTGACCCCCTGGCTATTTCCCTACAGGGCCCTGTTCCAGGCCCCACCATGTTCTATGCAGTTCTGTAAATTATCATATGTAAATACAATTTGGAATCCTACTATAACCAATAAATCTGAACTCAGTCTATGCGGTAAGACCAAGCAAGAGACACACCAAAATGTATATGGTGATGTCACAAATGCTTGCTATTAATGTTTAAATAAGAGAAGAAGGTAATAGTTATTTTACTGTATCAAATTGAGTTGAATTTCTTTTATTTCCTGAAGCCACGATCCATCTGACAATGATTAGGTCAGCTTAGAATGTATCTATGGTAGTACAGGCCAGAGCAGGACTCCTAAATATCCTTCTGTAATAATAAAAGTTAATTCGCTTAATTAACTCTGATACTATTAAGAGTATTAATCATTTACACAAAATAAAGAGATGCTGTCCTCCCAACAGCTAGCTCCCAGAAGTTACTGAAGGAATGCACCTTGCACACTGAAGGGAGAGGGAGCTCTGAAACAGGAACATATCTGGGGTAGACTCAGGCTTGGTGGAGCCCCACAGGGGAATCCAGCCATCAGAAAATGCCTGTGGGCCTGGTGCCCAGCACTCGAGACCACAGATGAAAAGGTGATTCAGAAACTGCGGTCCCGGGGCACCTGGGTGGCTCTGTCAGCTGAGCATCCCTCTGCCTCTGAGAGCATGACCTCTGCTCAGGTCATGGTCTCAGGGTCCTGGGATCGAGCCCCGCGTCGGGCTCCCCGCTCAGCGGGAAGCCTGCTTCTTCCTCTCCCCCTCCCCCTGCTCGTGTTCCCTCTCTCGCTGTCCTTCTGTGTCAAATAAAAATCTTCAAAAAGAAAAGAAAAAGTTGTTTCTCAAATTTTCTATGAATAAAAAATTTTAATTTGGTCCTTTAAGAAAGATGTTGAAGGAATTCCTCCCCTCTCAACAATGTAGCCTCCAGAGGCCAACACTAGTATAAATAACGTTGGTATTAATATTAGTCTTATAGTACTTTATAAAATTGAAAAAGCTTTTTTGGACTAGCCTGGAAACAACTGTCTTAAACGGCCTTTAGATTCCAGTCAAAGAAGGAACCTGTGATGTCTTAGCAGCTGCTTGTCCTTAAAGACGCTTTAGGGTCCGGGAACCACCTTTCGCAAACACAGATTCAGTGTGTTTTAAGTCATTCCTCCAAATATGGGAACATATGAAACCTGACGGATAAGTAATTTATGGATAATTGAGAGTTGAAATAACTAAAGAATTAAATCTAGCTCACAGCATCGAGGTGAAGATTCTTGAGTGTGACTACAAAGTACTTTCATAGTTTCAGAGACAAATGCTACAAAAAAAAATCAATCAAAGAAATATATGGCCATAAATCTTAATATAGTTGATCAAATCCCCAAAGCTCAGATACTGCTATCACACATATTTCTCAACCTACTGTTAGTATCTGCTGGACTTTAGTTTCTACTGAATGAGCTTGGAATTTTTTCAGCGGCTCCATTCTATATGAATTAGCAAACTTTAATTTGGCCAGGGCACTCTTCCACTCTTTACCGAGATCAGCAATGGAATCATCAAAGGGAGGCTCCACATACTGAACATCATGAGTCGAGTCTCTCAGTCTTTCTTTTAAAATCTGTGCATACTGAAAGAGGGGAAGGAAATGAGAAAGAGATTACTTTTTCAATTATAAAATGAAATTTTAGACTTAAGAACCCGAGTACAATGGGACAGAGCTGACACAAAGCTTGGAAATCCATTCTAATTGATGTCTGTGATAAAGAAGTTGTTGAATCCTAGATTTACTGATTCACTCCTGGCTATCAATTGGGTAAGAGAGAAAATAATCTAGCCGGCTAGCTGTCATTTCTCTATCTACAAACACAAATTTGCATACATATTTAAAATATCCATGGAAGATACAAAAGAACCAGAAACAAGACAGGCCCCCAGAGAGGGCGAGTGGGCGGCTAGGAGACACGTGTGTAAAGAAAACTTTCTGGTTCTCTACACTGAGACTATGAAAATCATATGCTTGTTTTCATACAATTTTAATTATTTAGTTTTATTTGTCTTTGAATAAATAATACTATTCATGTCATTACATAACATTTACATAAATAACATTACATAAGTCTTAAGTGGAAAAGATAACAAAAGTGTATTGATTTGGTACATATATTATGTTTTTGACAAGCAACATTCATTCTGTGACATTCAATATTTCTTAAAGAAATATTTATTTGGTGCCTAATATGGTCCAGATAAAGGCACTGAAGTTACAGTGGTGAGCTTCATTGCGATAGCTAGGGATCAATTGTTCGACATATGTTAACTCATAATCGAGGAGTCTGTATCCAAGGAGGGATCACTCTAATGGACAGGAGGGCTGACTGACAATTGAAAGCATACAGGAAACTGAACAAGAGGATTTAAATAGTAGTAGTTGCTACAAAAATAAAACCACATGACTTGGTAGGAACTTACTGGGAAAGACTAATTTAGACAGAGCATCAGAGAACGCCCCTCTGAATGACATTTGATTTGGGCCAATGCCCCAAAGAACAAAGGCTTCAAGGTGAACAGCACGTTTCTCGGAGAAGGTTTGTGGTCGTCGTGCATCAAGTGTCCTGGGCGAGGCAGAGGGGTGACATGATGGGAGCGAGGAAAGCAACTTAGGAGCAGGTGGTGAAGCACAGAGTAGAATGTGGTGAGCAATTTGGATTGTATTCTCAGAACACTGGGAAGCTACTGGAGAAAATTTTAAGGATGTGAGTGATAGGTTCTAAATAAGTTTTAAAAGGTCATTCTGGCTGGTGCGGTGAACAGATTAGAGGGATAGCAGGGCTTGGATGAAGGTAGCTTTAGACTGTCTGATGCTTTTTACAAATAACATTAAGGAATTCTGTAACTTTATAATAGTTTTACCAACCAGGAACATGGTTTACTTTGGCATTTATATAATTTTTATTTCCAAGTAATTTTTTATTTTGACATAAATCTTTCAATTTATTCTGAACCACTTACTCTATTGTTTCCTTTTTTTTCCCCAAATATGTTTATTTAATTTTTTCAGTGTTACAAGATTAACTGTTCATGCACCACACCCAGTGCTCCATGCAATACGTGCTCTCCTCAATACTCACTGCTGGGATTGCCCCACCCCCTCCCTCAAAATCCTCAGTTTGTTGCTCAGAGTCCACAGTCTCTCATGGTTTGTCTCTGTCTCTGATTTCCCCCCATGCACCCCTCCCTTCTTACTCACAATGCCCTCCATGTTTTTCCTTATGATCCACATGTAAGTGAGACCATAAGATAATTGACTCTCTCCACTTGACTTATTTCACTCCTCATTATCTCCTCCAGTCCCGTCCATGTTGATACAAAAGTTGGGTATTCATCCTTTCTGAGGGAGGCATAATATCCCATTGTATATATGGACCACATCTTCTTTATCCATTCATCTGTTGAAGGGCATCTTGGCTCTTTCCACAGTTTGG
>JAQQSY010001859.1:0-14075 GCA_028646535.1 Procyon lotor
TAGCTGACACGCGGGAGGAAGGGAGAATGTCTTCAGCATGAGGTGTCTTGGGCAAGTGGGAGGAACCTGTGGACACCTTGAGAAGGCACAAAATGTTATCCAAGAGGAGCCTCACTGTCTCCGAGCCAGTGTGCTCCTGCTGCTGGGTTGGGTCAGGATGAAGCTTTTACAGATGGAAGGAAAATAAGCCGGTGGTGCTCATAAAAAGGGACATAATGGGGTTGCTTTGCTAGTAATGAACACTGTTTAGTTTTCCATTCTAAATTTTATATATCCTCTCTAAGGCTGCAACTTGGCATCAGAAGACTAATTTCTTTTGGCATACTCAGACAGACTTTGTTTTATACTACACAATAGTTTAACCCCCCATTTTATTATGCTGCTGCTTTATAACAAGGAAAATGACATTTCTTGCCATCGTCCCTGACATTTATGGGAGAAAACATTCCACCGTTGTAGCCTGCTTGCTCCCTTTTTGTATCATGTGCTATAAATTTTTTAGATATCCGCAAAGAATCAGTTTGTAGTTTAACTACAGTGAAAAAGGAAAGCATGACCCGGGAGCACTCTCCATCTATTCAGACATGAAAAGCATTTATCAGATGGTTTTATGAGACTCACAAGCTCGTAGCACTTTAGAAACTCCACAAAGTATTCCCAAGACAAAATATGTGCTTAATTACAAGCAAGAATTTCCCTGCATATATGTGCTGTCCGAGAAGAAATGACCTCCCAGACATCAGCAGGACATAAACTTGTCTTGTGGTATGTGTGACCGCGTGGATTTGTAATATATGTGAATAACTGTGGAATTGTTCATTGCAAATGAAGCCAAATAATCCACAGAGTACTAGGTCCCTGACTTCAGCCTCATATCCACATTCTTTCACCAACGTGGCTAAAAAGTCCAAAGGCATTGCTGCTGAGTATCACTATTTGGGCCGTCACTTCTGTCACGCGACATGCCGTGTTTCCACCTCTCCTCTTTATGTTACACACGTTTCTACAGCTCACTCCCATTGTCATCCTGAACCCACACCCACCCCGACACTGATCTGTCTGTGGAAATTGCTCACAAAAGGTATCCAGACAGTATTTCTTCTGGCTTCCTGGCTGCTGACCTCCAAGGAGCTACCCGGAAGGTGTTGTTTTGGTCTTTGTAGCTTCTGCTCTGCGTTGGTCTAGGGCATAGAGACAGCCCTTTCACTGTATGGCTTGACCTTAATATGGGCTTCTACAAAATTCCCTTATTCTTATTATACTACCCGGATCTGGAGAAAAATAATGAAACTATTTATTCATGGAAACTAAAACAGCGAGGGGTAGAGGCATGTGATCCTGGGATTCTTAATAACAGGGCTTTTGATGGAGACAGACTTTTCCAGATAGCATTTGTGACCTATGTGTCAACTCCTATGTCCATTCCCTGCTACAGGCAGAACTTTTTATCTTTTTAAAAAAAGATTTATTTGAGAGAGAGAGTGAGAGCAAGGGAAAGGACAGAGGGAGACAATATTCAAGCAGACTCCCGCCCACCAAGGAGCCCAACACGGGGCTCAATCTCCAGAGCCATGAGATCAGGACCTTAGCCGAATCCAAGAGTCGGGTGCTTAACCGACGGAGCCCCAGGCGCCCCAGCCCTTTTTATCTAATACCAATCCTGAAACGGGACTCAGTATTTTTTCCACATTGCACCCAGAGTCCACTCCACAAAATGTCAGCGAGCAGGCAGATTTTATTAAAATGTCTGAGGAAAGCTAAAGAAGAGTTTTACCTCATACACCCCACATAAGATCATCTCATCCCTTCCGTGGCCCGTCTTCTCACCCGAAGCTCTCTTGATGCCCTGCCAACCTTCTCTGTCTCCCTCATTAAAGCCCAAGCCTCACGACCTCCAGCTGAAAACATTTCCTGGCTCACCCGAGAGCACTTCCCTCTCCTCCCCTGTCTTGTACAAGTCACTCTGGTGCTCTTCCAACTTTTTTCCAGGATTACCTATGACATATTACCCACAACCTAGATTACCCCCTACCAAGATTACCTATTACATATTACTCACTATCTAATAATCAACTTTAAGTATGTCGATAGCCATGTTACTGGAAATAAAGATTTTATGATTGAAAAACAGTTCCTCTAGGTACCAGGATTCTTCTTCCATAAAAGAGAGAGGGGGACTTAAAATAAGAATCATCTTTTTCTCTCTCCTATTACATATATATCATATATAATGTATATAATTCACAATCTATTATGTGTATGTACATATATGTATGTACATATTATATAGTATATAAGTATATGTGTTCTCTATAATAGATGTGATAGGAGAAACACAAATTACTGTTATATTATGTATTACATATGTATTATGTGTATAAATATGTCATATATATTATCTTCTATATAATGTATAATACTTTCTTCCTGCATCTCCTATTATATATATGTACGTGTGTGTGTGTGTGTGTGTGTGTGCGCGCGCGCACGTGTGTCTATACAACACTTAGGAGGGGTGACTGGGAAAAAAATCCCCAGACTCTATATGCTTCAGGGAATTCCATAGCAAAATTTTTATTGATCGTTCCTCATCCTTAGAGACAAACAAATCTTCTTACTCACTAAGTGTTCTTTATACCTGGAGTGGCAGGTAATGCATTCAGGCTTTCCCTGTACATAAATGAACTAAACAAAGTGTGTGGGATATAGGAGGCCCTAACAAATGTTCTTTCCTCCATCCCTTTCCCTCAAGAAAAAGGGGAGGGGGCTCTCAAGGCAGCCAGATGCCACTGGAGTGCAGGATGTCCTCCCATCCCCTAACTTTTTTTCTTGCAGTTACTTCGGAGCTATGTCCCGTGGAGAGATTCCTCCAGTGAGAGAGCGGTCTGAGCGAGTGGCTTTGTCTAACTGGGCAGAGCTTACACCTGAGCTGTTAAAGATCCTGCATTCTCGGGTAAGGGCTGTACCGCAGCATCAGGGCGGAGGGTGGGGTAGTGCCGAGGCCAGGTGGGCACGCACAAAAGCCCACCATCCCCCAGAGCCAGCTGGCCACTCAGTATCATAAAACCCACTAACCCATGCATTGGAAGCAGATCTTCTCTTGGGGGTAGGAATGATATTGAAATGGGCTACAAGCTGAGACATTAGGGGGTCATCCCAGATTTCCCCGAAGCTGGCAGAATATCCAGGGGATCAACTCAATACTAATCCCTTGTCTCCAGAAAAAGCGAAGGTCCACAGTCCCCTGACGGTGACACTCTTACTGATCAAGAACATAGTATGAGGGCAGTCACAGTTTGGAGAGGGGCCTAATTTAGCTCCCCAGCTCCCCCAGATGCAGACATAGCGTAGCTTTTAGGAAAAATCCTCTCTTTTTCCACAGCCACATCATTCTGGGAACCTTCCAGTGAATGGATGAGGAAGGTCTGACTTAAGAAAGCTTTAGTTGGGCCGGTTCCTGGGAAATATGGTTTAGCACCATCATACTCTGCTTTAAAACCCAGGACAGAGAGGTTTCGGGTGTTTGAGGACCGACAGCCAACTACCTTGCTGCCAGAGGCTGGGTGGGCATGTCACTAGAATCAGAGGGCATCTGTAGCCTTATCTCACTGTTGGCCGACAGCTGGCCATTTGGCCCCTCTCTCCCCTTACCCACCAAGCACCTTATGCAGCAGACATAGCAGAGATCTGACATACCTGGGACCAAGCGATATTAGGCATCCAGACCACAGACCCCGTATTATTCTTGCAAAAGCATGAGGTTTGCATGTGAAGTCTAGTTCAAAGAACTCCATAGAACCTCGAAGCAAGAGACTTAACATCTAGTTCTAATTTCACCACTGATTAGTGGTCTCAGACAAGTCCTCGGCTCCTTGGTTTCGTTTTCAAGCTGCCCTATCTGCCTTATAGGGACCACCTAGGGATAAAAGAGCAGACAGTAAAGGCATCAGCAAAAAAAAAAATTAAAATGCAATATAAAGATCTTATTTCCCTATAATTTTGACATCGAGAGTTAAAATGACTGAATCATACCTCAGCATGCTTAACACTACACTGAATATTTCTCTACCCTTGCAGAGAGAACCGCCCGAGTCCTCCCCGATCCCACCCCCACCACCAGACCCCTTGCTGGGTGATGGGAGAATGGGGGCCTTGCTGGGCAGTGTCTCTCGGGGCATTCTCTCATCCTGTCCCTCCCTCTCTCTGTCTGTCATCTGTCCCCTTGCCTGCAGGTTGCCGGAAGACTGATCATCCACGCAGATGAGCTGGCCCAGATGTGGAAGGTGCTGAGTCTCCCAACAGATCTGTTTAATAGTGTGATGAATGTGGGCCGTTTCACGGAGGAGATTGAGTGGCTGAAGTTTTTAGCTCTTGCTTGCAGTTCTCTTGGAGTTGTAAGTGAGCTTTACTGCTTTTTGTTCCTTACGGGAAAAGCTCTGTCTGGGCCTGGAAGAGTAGTACCTCTGTACACACAGTCCGTCTCCTGGGCTGAGGACGAGCGTGCCTGTCTTGTCTACTTCCTTTCCTCTCTGAATTAGGTCATTCCTCTGCTCCCCAGCCAGAAGCACCCGGGAGGAGGAGAGAGGGTCTGTCATCAGACCCTGGGGAGGGTTTCCTAGAATGTGGCTTCTGGATTATTTGTGAATTTCAGTCATTGCCCTCAGATTTATTTCCGTCACCGATCCTCTCATATTCCTAAAGATAACCAACAGCCAGCTGCAGGAGATTCACTTCTACTTGGGTTCCAGACACCTAGAAGATATACCAACAGAGCCTTTGAGAAAGAGGTGCAGCCTTACCGAAAACTACTATTTGATAAGCATAATTGGGTACAAAAATCAGAGCTGGGAGAGCAGGAAAGGAGAAATGAGGCTCTTTCCAGACTTAGAGTTACGACATCATCATGGATGTAGGATGCTCATACAAATTCATGCCTTTTCTAAATTTGACTTGATTTACAATTGGAAAAGGAATGTTTCTGTTTTAAAGAAAAAAGATACTGCACCCAGTTCATACATATCTTTAAAAGCTTTGGGTGTCATCTTATATATGGACTCACTCTTATTAAACACCTTTATAATAGCTTGAGTGAAAATGAATCAGAAACATGATTTTTTTTTGTTAGAATCCCGGAATATGTGCACGTTTGAAAGTTAATGAGAAAATTATTGACTCTGCCAAAAGCCCAAAGGTGGTTTGAATCAGTCAACAACTCTAAACACCATCTTGTTCTTTCTTCTCGAATATGTATGGGATGCATATCTGACATTTTTGTTTCTGACAAAAATTATGAGAAATATTAGTAAGTTCAACTTTTCCTATGGGCTTCCCCTGCAACTTTCATTATAATAATTTCTTTAGAGACAAGGAGAGGTGAGGCCATTCATGGTTTTTCATCTTCATTGTCCTGTATAGTAATATGACATAATGAATAAATTGCTCTCCTCCAAAGAAGAGAGGAAAAATGCAGCCAGTGCAGAAGTTTGGCCCATTGGCACTATCACACTTCTGTGAAAATAGCCCCAAAGACTGGGGGAAGTCCTGGAGGATAAATTAAAAAAGGACACATTTTATTAAAATCTCATAGGGTCACAAATTTACTCACACTACACACAGAGATGTCTGGGGTAGGAGGGCGATAACTATTTTATCTGTAGTTAATTCTGAGCTTCCTGATCTACCCCACCCACAGAGGGTTGAGTAGGAAACTAAATAGATTCAATTCAATCCAGGAATTTTAGTCTGATGCCGTACCGGAAACAGCTTTGAGGTAAATGTCCAGTCTCTCAGATTTTTTCCACACGACTCCATTCTTCAAGATGGCAGCAGAGTATGTAAAGGGAAATGGTGACTCCAGCACCACACAGCCACCAAGCAAAGGGTTTCCCACATCTCTCGGTCCTTGGAAATCCATAGGAATAAATACTGCCTGTGTAGTCCCAGCTGCTTGTGGCGTAAGTCCTGGGTCTCTTCTCTCTCACCGGGCAGTGGTCCCCTCACCCCCACCCCTGGCTCATCATCGTTCTGGCAGGTTCTGAGGGCCTCTCTGAACCCATTCTGGTTGCCCTCATTGGCTCCTTGACTCTAGGGGTCTACATCACAGACCCTCACTGCCTATGAGATGTGCCAGTCCTCTCCTTGTCCACATACCTTGCAGTAGCCGCAAGTGACTACGGGATACTAAATTCCACTCCTCCCTCTGCTGAGCTCACAGTGCAGCTGCTAGGCTTACTTTGGTATGTCTGCCTCCCACACTGGGAAGGGGAAACCATGAGGCAAAGTGTATCTTTCCAGCTCCCTTCCAGAACAGGGAGGTTGGATTAGATGTTCCATAAAGTTCTTTCATCTCTGACAGACTGTGATTCTACTCTGCCTTCTCTACTTCCACTGAGACACCCTCAGGTCTGGCTCGGGATGACCGTGAGGTCCTGGGGTGTCTGACCATGCCCCTCGTCATCCCAATATCGCAGAACATCTCAAGGTGAAGTCAGCCTCCGGGGCTGGTCTGTAAATAAAGGGTGCCTTGTGAGTCCAGGAACCAGGCTCGTAATACTCTCTGTCTCATGTTGGACTATTGCTGGCCACTGAAATGTGGAGGTGTGAGGGTGTCAACATCTGGTAGAGGCTTTGCAGTCCCGTTGAACCATATAACCTTAGGGCACCTCGGTGGCTCAGTCAGTTAAGTGTCTGTCTTCGGCTCGGGTCATGATCTCAGGGTCCTGGGACGGAATCCTGCATTGGGCTCCCTGCTCAGCAGAGAGTCTGCCTCTCCCTCTCCCTCTGCCCCTCCCCCTGCTCATGCTCTCTCTCTCAAATAAGTGAATAAAATCTCTAATATATCTAATCTAATCTAATCTAATCTAATCTAATCTAGATTTCTCCTTCCTTTGCCAGTTCACCAGCCAGACATGATCTCAGTGCCATTTAGAAAAACCAGTTCCCTCCTTCCATCTAATGGCAGGGACTTTCTTGAGCTCTCCCAGTCTACACCCAGGATTCAAAAGGCTGTGGCATGCTGACCTGTATTCCTCTTTCCTCTCAGCACTCCTTCCTCGAGAAGTGAGGAGTGCTCCTGTTCCATTGGGACTCATTATAGAAAAGGAAGACTGTGTTCATTGGAAGGAAGGACATGTTTTGTTAGCAAATAATTCACTTTCTGAGACTTCACTTCTGGGTGTGTGAGTCTCAGAAGATGCTTTAAGGCTCTCTTTATCAAGTGGATCCCCATCTGATCAAAAAATCTTGTGCAACAAAATGCAGGTCCTTGTTTACTTTAGATTTATTTAAGTTTTCCAAAAAGCTCTAGTCCAGAGAATTCTTTATCCATTCATCCATGCACGAAATATTTCAAAATACTTTGAAATGTTATGAGGACAATAGAACGTAAAGGTTTGTGTTTGAATGATTAAAAAAAGATACCGTTTAGGGTAGAAAGCACCCGTAGTAGCTTTTAGGGCTACTGGAACAAAGTACCCCAGACTGGGTGGCTTAAACACCAGAAATTTATTTTCTCATGGTCCTAGAGGCTGGAAGTCTGAGATTAAGGTGTCTGAGGCCATTGCCCTTGGCTTATAAATGGCCATTGTTTCCCTGTTTCTTTCTTTCTTTCTTTCTTTCTTTCTTTCTTTCTTTCTTTCTTTCTTTCTTTCTTTCTTTCTTTCTTTCTTTCTTTCTTTCTTTCTTCCTTGATTTGTTTGTTTGTTTGTTTGAGAGAGAGTATGAGTGAGTGTGGGAGAGGAAGAGAGAAACTTCAGTAGGCTCCTTGCTGAGCCCTAAGCCCAGCGGAGGGGGGCCGGGCTTGAGCACAAGACCCTGAGATCATGACCTGAGCAGAACCCAAGAATCAGACCCTTAACAGACTGAGCCACCCAGGCACCTTTCCCTGTATTTGGTGCCCCTATGTCCTAATCTCCTCTTCTTATAAGGATAGCAATCCTATTGGTTTAGGGCTCACTCTAATGACTTAATTTTAACTTAATTACCTCTTCAGTGGCCCTATCTCTAAATAGAATCCCATTCTGAGGTCCTGGGGTTAGGGCTACAGCATATGCATATGAAGGATGAACACAGTTCAGCCCTTCACAGCACCCCAATCTGGACGAGCCTGCAGGAAGAGAATGGCAGAACAAAGGCAGGTGTGGATATTTTAAAGAAAGAGAAGCAGAGAGGATGAGCTATGAGTGGAGATGAGGGAGTTCATTGCACACAAGATTACAAATCTACCCAAACCCCCTGCCATGCTGACCTCACGTCCCGCACATGCCCCACCATCTCACTGACAGCCTCTCCCCCAGCCTCTGGTCTGCCCGACGCTCACCCTCCTTCCCAGAAGCATCTGGCACACTGCCACAGACGGCGCTTTGCAGCAGTTTCCAGGGCAGGGCTCCCAAGCCCCCAATGAATGTGGCCTGCTGCAAACCCCAAATCTATTTGACATCATGCAGTTTACCATTTTAAAATTCTGTTACTCTGATGATTCCAGTTCACAAAGTTCCAGTATTTATCAATGTAAAGAAACAAAATGTAAATATTAAATCAATCAGAGTTAATATGTAATGCAAACAATGTTTAAATCACTTGTCATCAGGTAAAATGGTCTCTCTAGGAAGATGGCCAAGTTGACTCAGCATCCTCATATACCTCCCGATACAGCCCCACTTATACCCCTGGGTAACACACTCCAGTTAAAGAGGCATCCTGTAGACATCCGTCATATTCAGGGGCGGGAAGGGAACGGGGCAGCCCACAGCAACTGCAGGGGAAGGACAATGCCGGCCAGCCTTCTGGGGAGATAGAGTAGCTGCCCTTTCCTTCACCCAGGCACACCCAGTTCACCACTCGGGACTCACTTTTCACTGATCCCTGGAAGGTGTTTAAGGACAATCTGCACATCATCTGTTTTGGTGAACTACCCTGGTAGACATGCAGACCTATGTTTGCTAGCTTAGACCTAACAGTCCTTTCTTCAAATCATTTCTTTCCTTTACCTCCATAATTTCCCAACTTGTTTCACTTGTGAAATTTATATAAAGAATAGGTTTATGGAAAGACCCGGGTGAGTAAAACCTAATTCTGAACATGACCTTTTAATGTTGAAGTCTCGTTGTAAGGAGTGTTTGCTCCTATACCATAAACCTTCGGGCATCCATCATCTCCTGGTTCTTCCCCAGGAACAACAAGGTGAATGTTATGTCATATAAAATATGAGGGGTTCTGATTAGATGAATCTACATGTTTTAGAAGAACTGGTTTTGATGGTCAGGGTCACTTTTCCTGTATCTGGGATGCCCATCTTCCCAAGGACTGACCCTTCTCTTTGGTCCTTCCCCTCTACTGTGGCATTGCTCCAAGTCCCACCGGAGCATATGAGCTAGACTAATTATCTCAACTCTTCAGAGGCAAGATTGGAGAGCAATAAGAATAGTAAATAATTTTAATTTTTTAGAATGTCAAATCAAATTCTCCTTTAGTGAGGTTATTTTGATGACAGTAATACATATCTAAAACTATGCAGCAGTTCATAAGCTTAATTCCTTGAGAGCGTCCCTCCAACAAAGAGAGGAAAGGAAAAAAAGAAAAGACACCCAGTACATCAATATTTTTTAGATGGAATTAAATGATGTTTGGGTGTAAAAAGTTCAAGCTTTCCTGAATATTACATTATTCTCACTTCATTTTATGAGAGTAAGATTTTTGTTTTCTTGTACCTAAATGGATCTTGGGGGTGGGGGGTCGCCTGAGTGGCTCAGTCTGTTCTCTGCCTTCCACTCAAGTCATGATCTCAGGGTCTTGGGATCAAGCCACACCTGTGCTCCCTGCTCAGAGGGGAGTCCCTTTCTCCCTCTCCCTCTGCTACCCACCCTCCCCCTCTACCGCTCCTGCGTGTGCGTGCGTGCGTGCTCTCTCCCTCTTCCTCTCAGTTAAATAAAGCCTTTAAACTGATCTCAGGAATTTAGTTTGAAATAGTGACTTTCTCATTTTATCTTATGGCTTTATAGACCATTGCCAAAACTCTCAAGATAGTGTGCGAAGTGTTATCATCTGACCATGACGGTGGTCCTCCCCGGATCCCATTTAGCACCTTCCAGTTTCTCTACACGTATATTGCCGAGGTGGACGGGGAGATCTCTGCCTCTCATGTCAGCCGAATGCTGAACTACATTGAACAGGAAGTGTAAGTAAACTTTTTGCCTACCAGAGGGGAAAGAATGGGGGGAAAAAAAACCTAGCAGGCCATGATACAGTGAGGTTACTATATTATACTGCTCTGGGGACAGAGAAATGTTGTAAAGAACAAGAACTAGGGACCTAAAAGAGAAGAGGAAAGGGCAGGGAAGAGTGGTGTAGAACAGTGATTCTGGTGATGAGTTGGAAATGCTAGTTCTCAGGCTGCCACCTGAAAATACCGTCACAAACTCAGGGGCAGGACCCAGGCATCTGCGTCTTAGCAGGCCCTTCAGGTGACTGAGTCACGCTCCGGTTTACCTAGTGGGGTAGGAGTGGGGGAGAAGGAGCAGGCTGCTGAGGTCAGAGAAAAAGAGGGCATTGAGGGCAGGAGCCACCCAGAATTCATTTGGAAGGACAGAGTTAATATACTGTCTTTCTTAAAATTGATTGTTCAACGGACTAACCCCGGATATGTATTTTTCCCAAACAGAATTGGTCCTGATGGTTTAATCAAAGTCAATGACTTTACCCAAAACCCTAGGGTTCGGCTGGAGTAAAAGCACAGTTTGGGCCATTTTAAAGGAAGATAACAGAGTTGATTGTGCTTCAGAATGACTGAACCCCACGCACCATCTAATGTCAATTTTCTTGTACAACCGGTCCACACCAATAAACAATTAAGCAAACATATGAACTCAGAAATGTGTGGAATTAAGAGGTAAAATTGTTGGAACAAAATACCTACATGAACAGAAGATGCATATCCTTCCCACACGGACACTGAGTGAGAGTGGTTAAACGAGAATGGGTAGGAAATGTGTCTCTTGTCAAAGCCAGGCTGTCAGATTTTCACAGGTAGCATGTTAACCAGAAACAGTTTTGATGTTTTTTGGTTATGGAGGATCTTCTACATAGTCAGTCCACATTTTTACCAGTTTGGCTCTCCATTTGCTGGTATGATGTCAGTTATTAACTCACGCACTCACTAATATTTGTTGAGGTGAGCTATATGCAAGCAATAGGATGCCAAATAAAATACAGGATACCCTATAAGTTTGAATTTTGGATATGCAAATAGCTTTCCAGCATTGTTTTGTTTTGTTTTCATGCTAAACCTGGCAACCCCAGCTAGGAACTATGCTGGCTTCTGGGCTTATACAAATGAATCATATCTGAATTCTGCCCTCAATGAGCTCACTGTCTAACATAAAGACAAGACATGAACTCAAATTACCTTTTCTTTCCTTTTCTTTTTTCCGCGGGAGATCACACACGGGAGGGGGGGGTTGGGGGTGGGGAGGGTCAGAGGGAGAGGGAAAGAGAGAATCTTAAGCAGGCTCCATGCCCAGCATAGAGCCTAACCCGGGGCTCAACCTCACGACCCTCAGATCATGACCTGAGCTTGACCCTAACTGACTTAGCCACCGAAGTGCCCCTGAACTCAAATCATTTTAATGCAAGTCATTCTGAGAGGTACCATAATGTGTTACAGAGATCAGTATTAAAGGGGCAATGTCAGCAGATTTTTCTGACACCATATACAGATATGATAGGATCCTCTTGGGAATTGCCCTGCATGATCTTAAGACCTCTGACAAGGTCACTGAAAGATTTTTCTTTTTTCCAGGAAGCAGATAAGATGAACAGCCTATGGGGTTATTGTTCTTAAGGCCAGGTGTGCCAGGGTTGCTGGATTCCTCTCTCTGTAATACTCTCCTCTCTTGAAAATTGTTTTTGTATAAGAATCATGTTAGCATGCCTTGTGAAGGGACATCACCATAGGTCCTTTAATTTGGCCTAGAGTGAAGTACTAAAAAGATCTGTAGGGGCTCCTGGGTGGCTTAGTGGGTTAAGCCTCTGCCTTCAGCTCAGGTCATGATCTCAGGGTCCTGGGATCAAGCCCTGCATTGGGCTCTCTGCTCAGCAGGGGGCCTGCTTCCCTCCCCCACTCCTTCTGCCTGCCTCTCTGCCTACTTGTGATCTCTTTCTCTCTGTCAAATAAATAAAATCTTAAAAAAACAAAACAAAACAAAACACACATTCTACCCACCAGTTACACCTGCAGGGGCCAGGCAACAATCAGTTCCCCCACTGTCTGCCATCTTAGCCAAAGCACCCTATCAGTTACATCCACTCTGGCACCTTCTGCTGTTGGAAAAGGCTGCAGCCCTGCGGGCAAATCCTGGTACTGGAATAAATTGGGATTGAAGAATGAGTGAAATCATTCAACCTGCCCCAGTCTCTCCA
Organism: Procyon lotor; assembly: GCA_028646535.1. Lineage (NCBI taxonomy): Eukaryota > Metazoa > Chordata > Mammalia > Carnivora > Procyonidae > Procyon > Procyon lotor. Next base: position 12,415 of record JAQQSY010001859.1, read on the forward strand.
TTTCTCTTTCACTATGATCAAAGAATTCCAATATAATCTTGCCTGGGGTGAGGAGTGAAGGGGAGCAGAGGGAATAGCCCCATTTTGAAAGGCTCTAAAACAACGAGGTCATAAATGTAATAGAAGCAGAAAGGGCCTTCATCTGTTTGAGAAAACAGATTGAAACTAGAAACCAAATCTCAGTAGCCCTGAGCATAATCCCTCAAGAGTGAGGCTAATGAAACCACAGCCATCAAAGTGAATAGTGGACCCAGATATGAAGTCACTGGTGGCACTGTGATCACTGGTTGAAACTCAGCATAACTGGTAGTGCCACCTGTTCGGCTTCTAAGGCGTCACGTGATATACGCCATTTTCTGTCCTGCCCTGTAACAATGCTTCCTCTAATCCACTGAGACTGATAAGCCCCAGATGCTCAGTAGAGACAGCCCCTATAGCACATTTGCCAAATTAGCCTACTTCAGAGGTCATCCCAAAGATGAAAACCAGCTTTGGCCTCAACCTGCACTGTGCTATATTCACAGTATTATAAAGACCATATTGATGATCATCACCAGCATGTATGAAGCACTTACTATGTGCAGCCCATATGCACAAGGTTTCCCATACATGGTCAAAATTTACCTTTACAACCTGACCTTGTAAAGTCAATATTATTCTCCCCATTTTATAGATGAAGAAACAGCCTTAGAGAAATTAAGTTGTTCACAGCCGTTGGTGAGAGGAATTTGAATCCAGGTCTGTCTGACTCTGAGCTTGGGCTGCCTCACTTTCTCAATGCCTTTTTTAGTAGTTTCTCCCCAGAAACTGCCTCTGAGATAAGGATCAAGTTCAAATAGTTTATATAGGAGGCAATCCCAGGAAGAGGGGGAAAAGTAGGAAAAGTAAGATAGTGATGGAAAGAAAACCAATAAACAGTGTGTTATCAAGCCACTTATCCATAAAGCCCAGTCATGCTGAAGGGCTCTGGGAGACAGGGTGAAACACATCTAAGAATTATCCCAACCAGAGGGATGAGGAAGCTCTTCATCATCAGCTAAGGGCTGTTTCCTCACCAAGTTCCCATCTGTCATTGACGGAGGGTTGTTTCCAGAGGCATTAATTTACTGGCATTTCCAGCTTGCCTGGCTTAAGGCCTGAGCTTTCTCCTTTAGGCTGTCAGGTTGAAAGTCATAGGTGTTTACAAAAACCAACCTTTGAAGGCATTTGCATGGGGTACCACCAACATCTGCTATGACGTCTTACAGAGAGTTTAATAAAACAAAATTTTAGCATTTTCATCACAATTGTTTCTTTCCTTGGGTCAGACTTAAGTCAGTAGGGGCTGCAGGGCAATGAGTGACTGATACTATGTGTGTTCAAATCACAGTTGACCTGTGATTTGACACATTGTCCCAGACCAGCAGTTTCTGCCCCATGATAAGATCATTCCAAAGGGGCTTTCTTCGTCCTTGCTGCTAATAGACCCTTGTCAGATCCATCCCAATGGCTTTCCTATCATGACCAGAAATATTTGAACCCTAGCATGACCTCAGTTAAGCTGTCAACCTGTAAGATACGGTTTATATTTCTCCTTTAAAAAGAAAAACATTCAGGAAGCAATCAAATCAAGACTTTATAAAGAAAAAGAAGTGGGCTCTTTCTTTCCTAAATTAAGCTCT